>JBAMBR010003987.1:0-108788 GCA_037044475.1 Zaprionus obscuricornis
TGAACTTTGATAACTAAGCATTAAAAAATATTTCAAAAATTTATTACTCATTAACTGAGCTTAAAGTTCATCAGTTCGTCTGTCAGCTAGTGTTGTTTATGAGGTAAATAAATTTTATTAAATTATTTTTTAGATAAATTCTAACAAAATCACTTTCAAAAACTGCTTAAAAATTGCACAAAAAAAATTATTTCAAAATTGATTTGTGTGTTTTTTTAAGCTTCTATGATAAATATAACAAAAATATAACAAAAACACAGAATTATCTATTATGACATAAATGAAAGCGATGCGTGGCTGTTTATGAGTGTATATGTGATGAGTGAGTATGAGCATAGAATACTCTTCTCTTAAACTTTAACTTTAACTGTTTAATTATAATTAATTTTACTAACTCTTGATAAAAAAATATTTGAATTCTATTCGGTTTCCATTAGCTCTGCACTGGTTTTTCATACACACTTATTACATACAAATCATATGATGAATACATTCTATGCTCATACTCACTCAATCACATATACACTCATAAACAGCCACGCATTGCTTTCATTTATGTCATAATAGATAATTCTGTGTTTTTGTTATATTTTTGTTATATTTATCATAGAAGCTTAAAAAAACACACAAATCAATTTTGAAATAATTTTTTTTGTGCAATTTTTAAGCAGTTTTTGAAAGTGATTTTGTTAGAATTTATCTAAAAAATAATTTAATAAAATTTATTTACCTCATAAACAACACTAGCTGACAGACGAACTGATGAACTTTAAGCTCAGTTAATGAGTAATAAATTTTTGAAATATTTTTTAATGCTTAGTTATCAAAGTTCAAAAGTGAAATGTTTCATTTTAGTTTCATTTTAACTGAATAACTTGATTTACTTCAAAATTAATTTAAAAAAAAAACAAAAAAATGTTTGCATGTATTTAAAATGTGTTGTGTCTTAAATGCAATTTTGAAAGCTATAACAGCAAAATGTTTCGCTTAATTGTCTTTAATATACATATATACGCTGAGTATATGTGTATAATATAATAAACAAACAATATATAAAATGCATGTAAATGTTATTAACTCTAAATATCAGCTGTGGAGACTATACAACTTTACTATACTCTCTCTCTCTATCTCTATGTCGATCTTTGTCTCTTGAAATACACATACACAAATACAACTTTCAAAGAAACTTTCAAACTCTAAGCACAATTACACACAAAGATACACACATATATATAACAGACAATATTCTTCACGGTTATTCACATAATTATTCACAGTTATTGAAAAGTTATTCACAAATTCTTTAATTTTGGCACAACGAGTGTAATTTTAAGCTCATTGGAATGTCGCTCATCTCACTCATAAAAGCGTTTTGTCGTCTCTCTTGTCTTTTGTCTTCCCCCCACTCGTCGCGTTACTCAAATTTATTTGCCAAACATTTTTCAAAAATATTTTTTAATAAAACGAAAAAAAAAAAATAAAAATACATGAAATATTTACGAACAAAATATGAAAACAAAAAATAAAAAAAAAATATGCAGATCCAGTGCAGGGCAGCAAATACATCGTCAACAAATTATTTATCACCAACAATATAAGTTTAAACAACCTCAACATTATGATGATTGTCGCGATTATCGTAGACTTCTTGTCCAATTGGAGGAAACGGAGCGACGATTTGATGAATTTTGGCGTACACATCGCAATCGTCTTGAACAATGCCTACGTCTGCGGATGTTCGAGCAAGATTTTCGTGAATTGCAGGTAATTTCGCATTTAAATCTTATTATAAAAACTGATTTATAAATATTTTCTTTTTAACTAGAATATTTTCGATGGACATCTTAAGACTGTGGCTGATATGACAGAGATTGGCGAGAGTGTCGAACGTGTTGCAACACTTATACAGGAAACGGAAAAATTTCGTAATTTAATCAAAACTGATATCGAGCATGCTGATGAGGCAATACAAGCTGGCCAACAATTGATTGGTTCTCGCGGTGTTTATCCATGGGAAATTGTACAGCCAAAATGTGATGAATTGCAGCGTGTTTGCGATATTATTAATTTACGCTTGACAAAACGTCTTGAAATCTTAACAAAAAATAGTGAACTTATGGAGAGAGTTGAAAAGGTATAGACTATAACTAGTACTATATATAGTATACATATAATATATAGTATGAAGAAAATTGTATAATAATATTAAACTATATTATATCAATATTTCAGGCTAATCAATGGTGTGCCAATGGTGTTGAGCTATTGGCCTCACAGCGAATTGAAAAGTGTTCAGTATCAGCAGATTTAGCTGAACAGAGTTTGCATGAAATTCAAGCTTTTATTGCATCTGCTTCTGATTTTAAATTATCTAGTCCAAGTGAATTTAAGAAAATCTTTCTTGAAAGCACAACACCAGAAACCAAAGCACTTGTATCTCAGGTATGTAAATTTTATATATAGAAATAAATAAAACTAGCTGAAAATATTGAAAAAATAATAATAATAGAAAGCAAATAGAATTTCCTTTTTTTTTAGTTTTTTTTTGTCTAGCTAAATCGTAAATTATTTAATAATAGAAAGAACGTTGAACGTTGTAATGGCTAGCAATCAGCTGTTTGCTTGAAAATTGACATTTCCGCGGTTAACCAATGTAGTAGAAAGTGTACAATGATGCATGAAGTTTTCTCTAGCTCCCTCTCCACCCCCCTGCCCATCCTCTTTCAACTGCAATCATTCTTTTAGTCGATTATATAATGATCTATAAGCCAAACAGCATAATATTGGCTAAAAGCAACGGCAAAACGCAAGACATTGAATACTGAGCACAGTTGTTATTGTTGATTGACTAGATTTAGAATTGGCGCTAAAGAAGAAATGATATTGCTTCTTTTTTTTTTACAGTGTATGTGTATGTGTGATATAATTCTAGAGACTCTAGTACTGGTTCTTCATCTTTTCTTTCAACTATAGTAGACCTGTGCGTCGGCTGCTGTGCTGCTCTGCGGCTTTGCAGTTTATCTGTGTACGAATACAGTTAGATAACAGCGCTTAGAATTGCAATTGCAATTGAAATTGGAATTGGAATGGAGCATTCTTTAATATAACATCAAGTAGAATGGACAATTATTGACTTTAATGTTAGACGCTTATAGTATTAATCAACCGGTTTCTTATCGTTATCGTTGCCACGCACAACACACGGCATGTGAGAAAAGTGGGCGCAGAACTTGTTAAACAAATAATTTATTATATATATATATATATTTATATATATATTACAGTTTTATAGAAAAGTTCACTTTGCTTTCAAATTTTTAATGCATTTTTCATGCACTCATAAAAGAAAATATATATAAATATCTTAAATATATAGACTAATATATGCATATTATATTGATCTACATATTTAATCTTAATAGTAAAATTCTTTTAGCCTATACTCAAACCATTTCATACAGTTGCGCCAGTTCAAACATGTTTGATGTTGCAGCAGCATACATTTGGGAAATGCACTGATGTGTCGCAGCTTCTTCGCACCAAACATGTTTGACTGTTAAGTTTGGTATAAGATTTCAGACACAACATTTATTTGTAACGCTAAATAATCACAGTGTCGTTGAACGTTTCAAATGTTTTTTTTTTGTCTTTCAAGCAAAAATTTGTTTATAGATTCTACAAAAGTTGTCAGTTCTAATTGGCAAAGCGATATTATCTATGTCTGCAATATTAAATGTTGAAAATGAAAAATGTAATTGATTTCTGTTTATGTTTAAACTTTGACCGTTTCGCCTAAGAATATTTCAAGTCCAGTTTTTTTTTTTTTAATTTGCGTTGCTTTTAGGCAACTTTTTGAAAGAAATCTTTTAAGAGAAAAAAAAAGAAGTTGTCGTGGGCTAAATCGTGCACGAAATGGGTCAAATCAGACTCGTTTACCCACTGACGCGGCGAGAATATTCTTAAAAGCATTTTACATTTTTTCTGGACTTCTTCAACAATGTGACTGTATGTACGAATGTATGTATGTATGTATGTGTGTGCTTGTGTATTCGTAATGATTCTGACACAGTTCAACCTCATACGCTATGGACGAACCGCTTTCATTCCAGTCTGTTGGCAGTTAAACCAGTTACCAAACTCGATATCCTTGCGGTCTAAAAAATTCTTATGATCTTATATGATCGGCCATTAGATTACCCGATATGTGTGTTGATTGCTTAACTGAGGTTGCATCACGTCGAAATTCTTTAAAATTACCTACATACATAGGCAGGCACATGCTTCGATAATAGATTCATAGTAATAGTTGCTTGTTTCGTTTAAAACCACAATATTGACACAGTTAAGTGTTATACAAGATATCGGAATCAGCATAGAAGAGAAGACGTTATGTTAAATAATTTTTTATTTCAGAATTTAGAATTAATAAATAAAATATTAAATTATTGTATATAATATTAAATTATGAATTAAATTCCATTAGTTTTCTTTTCTTGTAAACTAGTGTTAAAACGTTCGATGTAGTTCCTGCTACGGTATTTTAACAATTCCAGAATGAAACTTATTCCTGCTATAAATAATCCCAAAGCCCACATTACAAATGGATAAAAATAGAATTCCAAGTTGTAAGGTTTCTGTTCTTCCTCTTTGCTTCTAAATAGCTTAAATAATCCACCATCAATTCCATCTCGCCAGCCATCACTCTTCATTTTCGATAATATACCATGTTCAAAAATTCTTCTCAAATAGATATTTAACATTTTCACATATGGTAATCCTGTAGCCAAGGGATAGGCGAAAAAAGCTTCCCATATGCTTTCTGTTAGTTGCTTAAAAAGAGGAACTTTGAGTAAGTGCTGTTGATATAGAATACCTTCCCAGCGATCTTCATATGCTATATACATATAACTTCTATTTAATGTAGTTCGGGCTTTGTCCATGATAAAACCATTTGTAACTAGAATATTATTAAGAATCTCAGGTGGCAATACACCCAATTTTTTCAGCATTTTCGCATAGAATTCATCAGTGATTAAAGGATATGGAGAATTCGCCAAATCTTTTATAGTATTAAACTGTGGTTCAAATAATCCCGATGTTAACATACTGGACAATAAAGCCAAATACATATTAGTAACTATAAAACCGCCGAGTAATAGAAGAACATATACTAAAAACTGTTGCCAATTGTCGATAATGAGATGCGGCTGTGATAAATATAGCAAATAACACCAGCTGCTCAATAATTGATCACTAATATTAAATCCATAGTTTCTATAAATTATATATAGCATTATCATACCATATCCAATAGTTAGAATCACTGCCAACCACATTGTCCATTGGAAAGGACGTACAAAATACAAATAGCTAGCAATTGGACGAGCATAAGGAACTCCAATATGCTCTCTAAGCATATAAATTGGTTTTGTTGTCGTAATATTAAAAAATATTTCCTTAGGATAACAGACAAAGTCTATTTCTTTTTTTATAAACATGTCTAGAACTTTCTGGTAAGAGTCTGTTTTAATTTTCATTACGAATTCTATTGTTGCATTGTAATGATGAGCAAACTCCTTGATCGCATTATACATATATCCAGCATAGACAATTTGACCTTCTCTATTTATATAATTAAAGAAACGTGGAACATGTGAGTATATAAGCGTTCGCATTGGCATTAAATGTAAATTTCCTAATTGTTTCCATCTATTTTGATATTCTTCAAGTTGTGTTAGTTGTAGAGTACGTATTACTGGATATGGGATATAACTTTGCAGAAATATTGTACCATTATGTTGTTGATGAATAAGTAACACATTAATAAATCCTTCTTGAAAACAATATGCATAGAGTTTTTCATTCCATGAACTGCTGGACTCCTCTGTTGTTATAAAAACTATATGCAGCTCATGTCGTTCCCAAAGCAGATATGGTAGAAAATTTGCAATTTCTATTTCAAGTGGAGGTTTTTTAATATAAATTATTATCAAGGTATTATCATTAAAAATATCAATTAATCGAAAGTTATGAAAACTCTGTATTGATAATTGCACTAGTATAATGGGAATATCAATTTCTCGTATATCCATAGTTGTCTGATAATTATCATCTAAATTTATAATAATATTATTCTCAATATTATATGCAGCATTTAATTGTTTTAAAACTTGAGATAATCCAAATACTGATGATGATGAGTCCTTAGGTTTTTCACTTAATTGCATAGATGCTAACATCAAAAGAATTGACTGCATATTGAAATATTATATTTAGGATAAACTGTCAAACAACGTAGAACTTCCAAAGAATACTGTACAGTTTTTAAACTAGTTAATGCAGTTTTATAAGTTGCTTGCAACATGTTATCCGATTCTTATCCGATTTAAAAACATTTATACTTTATGTTCTATATAATGACATATATTTGTTACAATTTTGACATGATAGTGCATATCGTGTTCGGTCTTTGAACTCCATGCAATATAACTAATACATAATTAATGATTTATACCAAGCTTCTCTAGTTTTTAAGGACACGCAAATGATCAAAATTATAAACTTGTAATGCGGAATGTCTGTTAGTTTATTTTTAAATTTCAATTTATGACATGACATGTCGGCCTGCAAAAAAAAAAATAAATATTTTTTATGTATTGTTTTTTAGCTATAAATACCGTCTGCTACCTTGCAAAAGGTCAACGAAAGTCGTTGGGATAAACGGGTCGTGAGCAATATTGAGTATAGCATCTTGACAAGCTTACATTTTAGAGTAATAATTTACAGCTATTACTACTAGTTGCGCTTACAACTCTTGACTATATGCATAAATTAATGGCATAAAAAATATTAAAAAAATGGTTTTTTTTGAAAACTAATTGAAGAATTTTAATGTAAAACTCCTCGACATGTTCACAACAGAGTTCAAAGTCTTTTGGTGGGGTAAACCGTTGAGGTTCAACAACAAAATAGTCAAAAATTTAGCAAGATTACAAAATATTCATGACTTTGGTTAGCGCATCGCCATCAACATCATCAGCAGCAGCATCGCCAGCTGCTGGCTGCATCGTCAGCTTATAATTTGATAAAGTGCACATGTTGCATGGATTTTCTTGGCGAAAACTAACCGAACTGGTCAACGAACAACACAACACGGACAGTCAGTCCCAGCGATGTCTGTCGACCTGTGGCATGTGGCATGTGGCATATAGCAAGCTGAAGATGCGCGCCCGTATTGCCTGTATTGCCGCTGTGTTGACAACATTCGACCCGTGCGGAAGCAAAAGTGAAAGTTTCAATTGTTTTACATTAATACAATGATGCACTGTTGCAATGTTGCACTGTTGCAGTACTGCGGGCGTTAAATGCAGTTATATAAAATGTCAAATGTCAACATTTTGCCAAATTTCTTTTGTCCTCAAGGTGTGCAATGCGATTATGCAATTGTTAAAAGTTGTGTCGATAAGCAATAAGATAAAACATAAGGAAACTACAATTTAACCTCATGTCTACAATATTAACCTTTCAACTTTTTGTTGTACTGCAAAATATATATTTGTCTAAAAATTTTTTTAGCAATTCCTCGGTGATCAGTGAAAATATCATTTCGTTATATTTTTATATACAAAATCTTTTAAATGTGTAAAAACTTATTGGCATAAAATGAATTTTTATTTTATAAAACTTTAGCTGCCGCCTTTCATTCAAAAGTCGGTCAACTATTGAGTTTTTAGCATTATTTTTTAAGCTCTCAGTTATAATACCCTGCAGTCTAGTACATCACAAATCTAACTATATTTAAAGGAAATACTTGCCTTTATTTTCATTTCTCTATAGTTTCTCCTATATTTACTTCGATTAACGTTTCATATTTCTAAGCATTTCATTTTCAACTCTTCAAAGTCTTTTATGCTTTCAACAGACATTGCTAACATATGCTTGCAGGGTATAGCAATAAAATGCAGTACAAATTGTCAAATGTGGCACGTGATTTGTTGCGTTGCGGCGCTGCTATTGCTGCACTTTCAGTCTAACACACAAATTCAATTGTGTTTTGCTGTTGCTTTGCCACCTGCAGCCTTTGCTTTTGTTTTTCCACTCTTTTTTTTTCACGGCTCTGCAGCACTTCGAACGAGCTGTTAAGTTTTTCACTCAAGAAATTATAGTGAAAATAACTTGTGTGCGAATAGGCTACCACCAGTAAATGTAACTTGTTATTAAGCACAAATTTATTTTGCATTTATCAGCTGTAGAGAATTCCTAGCATTTAATGTTATTGCTAAGTGTTGTAGTTGCAGTCATATGAGTACTATAAGTAGTAGAAATAGTAGTAGGGGAAATAATGGTATTAGTAATCGCTGAGCTGATAGTAGTAGTAATTGTTGTAGTAGTAGCAGCAGAAATAGTAATAAAAATAATAGTAAAAATAGTAGTAGACATAGAAGTAGAAATAGTAGTAGGGGAAATAATAGTAATACTCACTGAGCTGATAGTAGTAGTAATTGTTGTAATAGTAGCCATAGAAATAGTAGTATAAATAGGAGTAGAAATTAGAGTAGAAATAGTAGTAGGAGAAATAATAGTAATAGTAATCGCTGAGCTGATAGTTGCAGAAGTAGTAGAAATAGTAGTAAAAATAGTAGTAGAAATGGTAGTAGAGATAGTAATAATAACTGCTGAGCTGGTAGTAATAGTAAAAGTAGCAGAAATAGTAGCAGAAACAGAAGTAGAAATGGTAGTAGAAATGATACTACATATAGTAGTAAAAACAGTAGAAATAATTATAGGGGGAATAATAGTAATAATCGCTGAGCTGGTAGTAGTAGTCGTAGTACCAGTAATATAAGGAGAAATAGTAATAGAAATAATAGTAAAAATAGTAGTATGTACAATAGTTGTAGACCTATTCTTAAATACTTTTAGTTCTAGGAAAAATAGTATTAAAATATAAATGATAATAGGAGTTAAATTAATTGTAGATTTTGAATAATAGTAGTATGAATAATACAAGAAATAGTAGCATAAATAGTAGTAAAAATTATAGTATATTCAATAGAAGCAGAATCTTTTGTAATTGTTATAGAAAAAAACAGTAGTAAATTTATATAATAAAATAGCTGTTAAATTAATATTAGATTTTGAATAATAGTATTAAAATTGGTAGCATAAATAGTAGTATTTTTTATTGAAATGATTTGAGCAATAAATATTAGCATTATAAAACTAATATGTTTATACAAAGTCATTCATAAATAAAATAAATATAGTATGATTATGCTCAAAGCTTTTAAAGTTCTTTAAATGTTTCTTCTTCTAGTTTTGTTTTTTTTTTTTTCGGCAACTTTCTCTATTTTTTTTTTACTGCAATTCTAAGAACTTGCCACACTTAAAGCGAACAATAAAAGAACTGTAAAAAAAATATGAATTTGTAGATTCATTGAAGAAATCAAGTAAATATAATCGGCATTGTTATGAACGTAACAGTTTTTGATAGTCATAGTATTAGTGTTACAATAGAAGGCTTAAAATTCTAAACTTTAATCAAAGTATTGTTAAAAAAAAATTTCTGGAATTCTGTGCTATGTCTACACAGATCGAACTACTTTTTAAAGCTTACTAATTCGAATTTTTTTTTCTTACAGGTGCTACAACGCATTGATGATGTGTCGCTGATGTGTGACAAGCGTATTGCGAGTCTCAAGACATTGGCATTAAAACCACCGCGACCTGTACAGCAGGTGACACCTGAGCCAGCAGTGCCACTGCAGCCACCTGGCGGTGCGCCGCATTTGTTGCGACGTAAACAAAATAAGGTAAGTGTGAGTGTGAGTGTACGTGTGAGAGTGACTGTGGCAGTGGAAATGCTGCAAAATTTCTACTTCGTTCTTTCTCAACTTACAAGACAATTATATATATAAAAAATAAAATATATAAAAATAAAAAACTAATTAGATTAAAATAAAAGATGTGTAGATACACATTGCGTTGTGTTGGGTTGCGAGTTATTAACCGCTGAATATGCAATGCGTTTTCATTTGCATTTACATACAGACAGAGACACGAGCGTAAAAAGAGAGAAAAAACTGATTCCTAATTAAACAATGACACTGCCGCAAGACTTTTTTAATTGTCTTGAATGACGACAGCGAAAGAGTGTATGGCGGCGGCTAGGGGCGGTACAACGTTTTCTCGTTGCTTTATTAACAATTTTCTTTTTTTAGTTTTTTTAGTTTTAGTTTTTTCTACGCTTTAGATTTGTTTAAACAAAATTTCAAGTTCATTGTGCAAAATTCACACGTTGTTTTATTTTATCTGTTGTACAGATTTGATGGCTTGCGGAGCAGCATAGCTGCCAGCCAATTGTTATTGCTGTTGCGCTCTGCAGGGTCCCGCACATAAACTAAAAGGTGTACAACAAAAGCCTTGAAGAGACTAAACAAAAGCTCAATTCAACTCGCTTGACTCTTATACGATGATGATAAGAGACAAATGCCAAGGCACACACAAACACACACAGACTTACACACACACTCGCACATAAATAAAATTTCACTTTCGCTTGCTCTGCTCTATGCTAAGCGTAGATTACAATGCTGCAGCGTTAGTTGCTCGTCATAGACTTTAATTTCGACCCATTGCTTTGGGGCAATGCTGCTGCTGCGTCAACACTTTGCTTGGAATTTGTCTACTGCTGCTGCGCTCTGTGCTGCTGCTCCATTAAAACTCTAGCAAATGAAGTTCAAAATCTAAAAGAAAAAAAATGAAAAAATAAACACAAAAAATTCATTCAGACATCGCATAATTGAGTTTAATATGCTCAGTGTCTCAGTGTCATTTACCATTAACTTTGCTTTAATGATTCACAGTAGAAAGAAGAGTCCCTCAAAAAAAAAAAAAAAACAGAAACCAAAAAAAAAATCATTTAAATTTAAATCATTAACAAAAACTTTTGTTTCCATTTATAAAACGTTTCAGTTTTATTGTTTAAATTTTGGATAGTATATACATATATCATGTGTATTGCCGGGAGATAATACCTTGAGCTCTTGAGCTAAATTTCATTAGCTGTGCCAAATCTCAAAAAAAAAAAAAAAATAACAAAAATATCGCAAATATGCAATAAAAATAAATGTTTTTTTTAACTATTTGGCAATTAATTTAACATTTTTTTTATTAGCAGCTAAAATTCTTATAGAACAGCAGCAGAAAGAGAGAGTTTTAGGAGTGTGTGAGTGAGAGAGAGAATTATGGCTTGATTTTATAAATTCCTTTATTATGTTAATCTTCTAAAATAAACCTAAAAACCTACAAAAAAAAATATATATATATAGTAAGTAGTATATTCTTAAATATTCTTTTGATCTTTTCTTCTTCTTCTGATTTTTTTTTATTTTTTGCTAATTTTTAAATAATTGTAAATTTAGTTCTTCAACATTATTTGCATATAAAATATTTTAGAAATTTAAGTTTCACTACTTGAAAAAAATAAAATTGTATAGATTAAGTTCATGTACTACATGCATCATGTGGCATGCGACATGCATTCCAATTTGCAGCTTATATATATATATTATTTTTTTCAGCTTGATTATGATTGCATTTTTTTTTTTTTTTTTTTTTTTGTTTTTGCCACAAGTGCGGGTCACAATACTTTTCATACATGTATAAAGCTTCTGTCAGCTGCAACTCAAGTTCTGTTGCAGCAGCAGCAGCAGCAGCAACCTGTCTATATGATTGATGCATCTTGTGTTGCCAGCTAATGTTTCTGCTCATTTTGCTGCTGTTAATGTCGTGCTGTTTTTTTCTTTTGACTGTTTTGCTAAAATAAAATGTTATTGCTCGTTGTTCTTGCAACTCTTTTGTTTCTAATGTGTCGGCAAGGCAACCTATATTGCAGTTGTTGTTGCAAAACTTTAACTTTGCATTTCTAATGGCAGCAGCAGCAGTAGTAGAGACCATTGTCTCTGTGGCAGCTGCATATGATTTCACCAGTGTTGCACTGCAGCAGACATTAGGCAATCGTAATAAAGTTGAAAATACAATTGAAAGTCTTTACGTGCCACAAGTAACTAATTGTAATTTTATTTTTTTTATTTTTTTTTATTATTTCTTTTTCATTTTCATTTTCATTATGTTAAATCGAATATAATCAATAGATAATATAATATTTTGCCGTCTGCCATAAGCAATACGAATTGTCCAAAATGATAGACTGCTAGCAAAGATTGATGTAGCAATGATTATGATTTACCCCTCCCTTCCCTCACGTTTTATATATATTACTCTCTATTTCCCATACTACAATATCTGAATAAGCATTACGATTGACTTCTCTCTCTCTATCTCTATCTCTATCTTTGTCTTACTCTTTCTCTCACTTGACTATTGACTGTCGTCTGCCACTGTGATTGTTGCAGCTTTTCCATAATTAAATAATTAATCGTCATTTTATTAGGCATCGTGTGTGCATAAGCGCTATATGCTCATACTCTTTCACTTTCACATTTGTCTCTAAGTAAAAAATAAAACAAAAATAACGCGCTACGATATTAAAAAATTATGATACGACAACGACGCATTGACAATTGAATGTGTCGTCGCCGTGCAGCAGCGTCGCTTTAAGCTGAAGCGCGCAACAGTTGTGCAAAGTGAAATATTTTCATTGTTTTTTTTTATGCTTTGTCAATTCGTTGTCAGGCCATACACGTAAGGTTAAGTAAGTGCAGCAATAGTAGCAACCAGCAGCAAGCAGCAACACAAAAAGCAACAACAACAATAAGAAAAACCTTTACAACATTATGAACTTGTGACACGCATCTGCATTGGGTCTCAGTTTGCTAGTGTTATACCGTCCCCCCTCTATGTATGTCTATAACAGCTGCCCGCAGGCATCAGCTCTGTGCCATTCAGTCAATGCCACAATAGGCCCACACTCAATAGACATTTTTAGTCATAGTCTCATCTATCAGAGTAACTAAACTTTAACATAAAAGAAAAAAACAGAAAAAAACTCATAGTTTTGCGTATACTTCACATACTTGCAGCAGACAGACAGCATACTGAACTTTTGAAAATTAACTTTTTATGTTAAAGTCTGCAAGTCATTTTCTCTGCCACTGCCAATATATAGCATGATATAGTGTAGGAAAGTCAAGTGGTTTTACGTGAACACTTGCCAAGCTGGCGCAATCTCACGGTGCCCGAGCACAGGGATACGAAATAAGCATCAATCAGCGCCCCCTTGGAATAGCATCCTCAGGTACCAAATGAAATGCCAACTGTTTGGGTTGGAAGCTTCCTCCTCTATTACCTCTGGTGATCTGTGGTATCACGGCAACCGTTATTAAAACGCATCTCCACGCCGAGCTACATGCTCTCCCGCATTCGGGTATTAAACCACAACCACCACGATACTCCCAGAAGGGCCGCAACCAGGACGGATTAATAACAATAGTCCGCGTGCAGTCCTGATTACACGTGGTACCAAAAAATATGCAGCCTCTGGTCAGGCTCCGTACAATGAAGGTATTACCAATTTAAACTCCAAACAGTTACGGGTTGGTGACCCACAAAGATATAGGATATACTAGACTTTTGTATATAAATTTCAATTATTTTTAAATAATTTTTATAAATTGCCATGACATAAAAATTGCCATGACATTTTGCTGCAATTCAATTCCGACAATTAACAGTTGCTACTGTTATCAAATTTTTTATATAGCTAGAAAAATATTACAAAAGAAAGCAAAATTCAAATAACAATGGAATATAATTTTATATATTTTAATATAATTTTATATATTAATTATATTATTTAATATATATTATTTATAAATATAAATATATTAAATAATATATTAAGTATATATACATAATTTTATTTTGCATAATATATAATAGATACTGAAGTTAACATTTGCTGCCTGTATTCCCAACGCTCTCTCTTACAGTCATGTTTAAAAAATTACTGAAATAAAAATATAAAATATATATAATAAATATTTATAAAAATCTGCCATGCAACATATATAAAATTCTACATACAATCTCACAAAATTCCAAACATTCAATTTTGCTATAGAAACGATTTAAATTGCCGCCACAGCCGGAATATGTAAATTGCTTGCAAGTCTTCTCTTTAGGTGCATAGTACCATTTACTTGATTTTGAATTACATTTTCCTTCTTCACGTGGCTGATGACAGATGCCTATAAATATAAAATATAAGACAAAGACAAGAGAGAAAGAGAAAGAGAGTTCAATGTAGATTGCTATAAAATATTATGTTAAATATTACCTATGCGATGCATTAAATCCTCCACAGTCCAAGTGCTAGTAAGTGTAACACTTAGCACAAGGATTAAAAAAAAACAATAACTAAGCACAATTAATTTCATAGTGTAATGCGTATTACTTGAAAGTTAAAAACTGTTTAAATCTTAGCTCTACAAATGCTGCCTTATATAGTAAATATATTGAGAATGATTAGTAATAATTCTTTGCAACTAAATGCCATTAAAAATGTGGCTTTAAAATTTGCCACTTGTAAAAATAATGTGAAGAATTTTAAAGAATTTAAAAGTAATATGAAAATTAAAATTAAAAGAAATAATTGCTAAGTCTGACAAATTTATTAGAAATCAATTAAAATGAAGAAAAGAAAATACACACATGCGTATCTCTGTCTCTCTCTATCTCTCTCTCTCTCTCTCTCTCTCTCTCTGTCTCTCTCTGTGTGAGTTATTTTGCCACTGATTGATTACCAATAACAAAATTTGTTGCTACAAGTCTCTGAGACAGCAAAATCGAATACAAATACAAAGTCAAAGTCGAATATTGCTTTTAGCTTTTAGTGCAATTCACTTTCACTGCCAAGCAAGCAGTTGTAGCAAATTATAAAATAAAAAAAAAAAAACAAAAAACCGCATTCAAATCTTTTCGAGACATTTTCGACAAATTTCTAAGCAAGAAAAAAAAAATAAAAAAAAAAAAGCAAGCATAATAAAAACCACAACAACTGCGACTAACTGCAACATGTTGTGCATGTCAATCACGATCATGTCATCATCATCATCATCATGATCATCATTATTATCATCATCATCAACACTATATCGTGCACGCCTTGTCTTTGTTATTTTTCATTCAAGAATTTCACTCGTTCAAATATATTTTGGTGAAGTCTTACATTTCATTGTCAGCAACAAAATGATGGCCATGACCTGAGACATGTTAGCCAAAAGGCTTTTGCCAATAATTGTTAGTGTATTCAATAGTCTAACATGCAAAGTGGCAAATATTTATTAGACATGTGTGTGTTTCTTGACATTCGTGCACGTTGCTGCAATAAAAGAAATTATGTATCTTTGAGATACTTTTTCCACTTCTGTTTTTTTTTTTTTTTTTTGGCAGCTTCGAGTTTGAGAACTTTCACAGCAACTTCCGCAACGTTACCATCATCAACATCATCGTCTCTTGCAGAGACTTGCTGCTGCTGCTGCTGTTGCTGCTGCTGTTGTCGGCAGCTCTTTTAACCCTTTCAATGATGCGTGTCGACGCTTTAGTGAAATTGCCATTAAAAGAAAAAAAGAAATATATAAAAAAAACATTGTTCGCTTTTTAATTGCGGTACTTGACATTGTCTTAGATCAGCATTGTTTTTATTTTATTTATTTATTTACGTTAAAGTCGTGCTATATGCAAAGTAGCATGCGAGTGAAATCGCAACATGTTGCAACATTATTGCGCAAACAAAAGATTTTGCAAAATATAATTTATAATTTTAATATGTGCTAAGAATCTCGCATATATAACATATATTATCACTGTCTCTTACATGCCACAATGTTGCCATTTGAACTTGTGAGCTAACAATTCAAAGGCAAATACTATTAGCGCCACTGTAACCCCCAAGACCCAGACTAACAATATGCCAGCAAAGTTCGACATGCCCAATGTGACGGGTTCAATGTTAATATCCTCTTGACGGCTACTTAACATTGTACTCTCCACTTGCTGCTGTAACTGTACATTGAGATTATCGGCAACTACACGATATTCCCAATATTTATCAAATCCAGATGAATGCCAACGATAGACAAGTTCATTGAAACGTTCAAGTAATGGCCAAAGGCGTGGCACAAATGCTACAGTATATTGATAATATAAATCTTCCTGCATGATCACCATTTGTTCTATGGCCGATGCTGTCAAATAATCTCCAATAGCAAAGTGACCTTGAAAATAAAGTATGCTCAATATATATATAAA
This sequence comes from Zaprionus obscuricornis, assembly GCA_037044475.1. Lineage (NCBI taxonomy): Eukaryota > Metazoa > Arthropoda > Insecta > Diptera > Drosophilidae > Zaprionus > Zaprionus obscuricornis. The sequence continues at coordinate 16,276 of JBAMBR010003987.1, forward strand.
ATTTAGACTATAGTATAAATTACCAAAGGGTAAACGTTCCACAGTAAAACCCATGCGTGCCTGCTCTGCCAATATGAGTAACTCCTCATCGCTATAGATATGAAAATTATGCAGCAGATCATGTACCAAAGGCTACATAAACAAATTAAATATCAATTAATATTAACATTGATCAATGCCTGCTACTCACATCATCGGAGCCACGTATTGAGGATACCCAGGCCTCTGAATTGGCAGCCCAATGTAAACGATGTTTGTGTAAACGTTGCATTGTATCAGCTGCCTCGCCCATGCTGGGTATAGTCAAAATACTAGCCAAACCACCGCCATAGATGCTCGTTATGATAATATCATTGAGAAAGCAGGCAAAGAGTAATACACGTACAGTTATAGATCTAGCATTACTATTGCCTGACTGTGAGATGAATAGCTTGAAAGTTGTAACCAATGCAAACTGTGAACTATTCCACCAACCATCTCGGAACTTTGTTATATTACAGTATAATTTCTGCTCACTTTTATGTGCCAGTATCAGGCCCAAAGTTTCTATGCTTAAACAGACTAAAACAGCTGCCCAGAGTGTGGCTTGAAATGGTTGTAATGGCAGATACCAGCTGGCTAAACGATGTGGTGCTGGTACTAGGCATGTAATACCCGAGCGTACCAAATACATTGATAAGTCAAGATATGTATAATCATCATACCACGAGTACATGGCTCCAATGCATATGTCAACTTTATGTTGTATAATCATGCCCATTGCACCATCACCTGTCATATTCGGATAGATAGTGCCCCAATCATCGGCGTCAGCTGTAAAAAAAATTAGTATTATCAAGGGAAGAGTTTATATTCAATATGCTCTACTTACATGTATCAATTTGCACGCTGCAATTAAATTGTGCACAAAAATTGAGCACAACACGTGTCTCAGTGCCATCGATAAAGACTTTTGATTCTTCCAATTTATCCGATACTCCAATATCACGTGCATTACTTTTAATGCCCTACAGAAGTAATTGAAATTTAAATTGTTATACTTTCATTTCTATGAGACTTACTTGCTTAATAACTGTATAAGGTCTATAATCAAAACCAGCTATAATTAATTCTCGTCCCTGTAAATCTTTCAATTTATCGGGAAACAACATGTTGTTATATTCAAAATGATTCTGGAGAATATCATAGCGATCCAATAGTTGCAACTGAGCAGGATGCTCTGCTTTTGGGCCAACATATTTATTGGTCTTCAGTTCAATAACAGAAGCATTTGCAGTACTACGTTCCAGTAACAATATATTTGGTTGATCTGTAAATATTATAGAAAAAGAATTAAAAATTGATATTGCTTATGTTAAGTCCAAAAACTCACCTTGAAAAAAGTAGTCCTGAAATTGGTTTTCATCCAAATCTTCTGCTATATAAGCAAATATAAATTTGTTATGCAAGGATCGCCAAATAGAATACATAGCTGCCTTGGTGAAAGCAGCAACAAAGCGCAGAATTTCATTGCCAAAAACTAGAAAACTCTGTAAACAGAAAATAGAATTTAGAGATATTGGAAATTGAATATTATTGCTATGCAATTATTACCTCACAGTGTGATGTTTCTATGGATATTGTTAATTTTAATACTAGATCATTGTAAGTTAATTCATTAAACTCCAGTTGCTTGGCCCTTGAAGCTACATCGATTACATTGTCTGCAAAGCTATCGGAGAGTGTGGAAACTTTAATGTTCACATAGTTGGAATAGTTGCTGATTGAGTTTTGCGGTTGAAAGTCAAAGTCATGGTGCCACAGTATACAAATTGTGCTGCCTTGTAAATATCTTTCAACTAATAAGAACAGAACTATATTTAGTATATAATTTAAGCTTTTAAGCATAGTAAGAATTACTTATAATATTTAAAAGTAGCGACCAATTTTTATCGACCAATAACATCTTGAATTGTCAACTTTATATATGAAAATGAAATTGAACCACAACAAATATTCGTTAACTGTTGGCTTGTTTGTCTAATTTGTTTATTTTAGTCTAACGAATTAAGTAATTTGAACAATTTTAACTTTAAATTGTTGTCTACTGCCAATTTATGTAATGCTATTTGGCTAAGAAGCAGAGAAAGCAGCGGCAAGAACTTTCTATTGGTTTTATTTCTTTAGACAGCAAGGAAAATTACTTATAAATTTTGTAAAAGTTTTTAGCTAGTATTTATCTAATTGCTTTTAGCAGTAAAAAATTAAGTTAAAGCAATTAAGACTTGCAAAACTATACAAAAAAAAAAAAAAAATGAAACCAAATTCCCATTAAGTCAATGCGCCATTAAATTCAAACTATTTTTAAATATATATATATATATTTTTTTTTTTTTTTTTTGTAATATATCATGCAAGATTTTAAAAATAGTTGCCTTGATTAACAGCCAAGTCTATGTTATTAGTATTTCACTAAATGCCAAATACTAACTTAGATAAAGTTAATATCTTACAATATTTGATATGCTAAAAAAACGCAGCATTACCATGGCTAAAACGAATTTTTTCTTATGCGAACAAAGCGGAAATTGATATTAAAAAAATAGAGAAAAATATTGAAATTAAGCATATGCAATATTAAAATACCCTGTAAATGTAATAAAGATATACTATAATTTATATTATCATATATTACATAAGAATGCAACTAAGAAAAAATTTTTTCAGCAGATAAATTTCAACACTTAACATATACATTAATTTAGCCATCGTATACTCCCCTTTCATAGCAGCGGTAAAAAAAAAAAAAAACCAAAAAGCGTTCAGCAAACTCAAAACAAAAAATAATAATTTTGAAAGCCGCTGAAAAGAAAGAAAGAAAGAAAAAAAAAAGAAATTTTAATTGATTTTAAATGAGAAATTAAATGCTGTAATAGTGAAAAACGAAAAAAAAAAAAAATACATTTATACACAGATATACAAATACATATAAGAGTAGGGCTGCATATATATATATATATATGTATATGTAAGATATAAAGTACATTATCTGTAAGGGAAAACGAATGTAATGTCCATTTTAGATCTTAAAACTTGTGCACGGTTACGGCACTGTAAGCATTATTATAAAGGTTTACAGTCAATCTTCCACTTTCTATGAATTAAGTGTAATTCTTCGCTATCTTCGCAGTTTTAATAAAATATCATCTATAAACGTATCAAAATCACAAAATCTTTTTGAAATATAATTGATAAAAAGTCACTGTTGGAAATCCTTAAAAATATAATGAAGAATAATTCGCAATTATTAGATAATAAAAATTGTTCAATGAACTTTTAATTTTGATATTTCTTTCGAGTCACGAAAGTTGCTACTTTTCTTAACAAAAAAATAAAAATAAAAAAAAATCATTTGTAGGCTAAGCGTGCAAAACAATGTTGAATATGTGTGAATAGTCTAGTAATAACTATAGATTTTTTTTATACAGAGTTGTATATGTGCTAGCTGCTGTTTATATGTTAGTTTATTGTATGATTTTTTTTTAAGTCTATTGTTTAATTTTCTTTCACATAGAAATGCTGATAAATTTTTAACATTTTTTTTTTTGTATTTTTCTACTTTTCGTTGATCAATCGATTTCTTCTTTTCATACTACTAATACTACTACTATTTACTGAGCAGCAACAGAAGTTGACATAGTTTTGTCGTTTTCCGGCTACTTCATTTTTTTTGTTATATTTGCTATTTACCAAAAAAAAAAAAACTACTAAAAACGAGGCCAATTTATAAACTTTCCAAGTAGGCCGGAGTTCATAAATTATAAGAGAATTATGTGAAAAAAAAAACTGGTTAAAAAGTTTAACTGCATTTTTCACTAAGCATTTAAATATAGGTTAAAATACTTAGAACACTTTAATATATTTAACAATATAAAATGAAATTAGCTTAACATTTAAATATTCACATTGTTGAAATATAAAATAAAAAATTAATAATAATTTATAAAAATGCATGACATAAAGTTGCACGAAAAGCTATATATGTGACGTATATAAAGACGGCAACGGACACGGACATGGTCAGTGTTGTGACCCCGTGTATTTAGTGTATTTATCTATATATAAATACAACAAGCACGAATCGGATTACATAGATAGCTAAATGCTGCTGCTTCTTTTTCTTTTTTTGTTTTGATTGCACAATTGATAATTACAATAACAACTGAGCAAGCAACCAAAAAATAATAATAATAAACAAAAGAACCAAAAAAAAAAAAAAAATAATCAACAACAATAACAATTTGACAATATGAATGTCATATCGATTTAAGCATTTTCTATATATATATATATATATATATATATATATATATATATATATATATATATATATTTTTTTTTTTTTTTGCTAAATTGAATCGTCTGCTGCCGTCAAGGCAAGGCAACAATTGTTAAAAGTAATTAAATTATAATTTTTTTTTTTAATTAAAATAAAGAATACGCAATAATACATCAACTACTGCTACTTTATACAAGAAGTACGTACATATTTTCCGGAACAAATGACTTTCAATTTAAGTTAATATTTATAGTCTCTCTCTCTCTCTCTCTCTCTCTGTGTTACGGTAATATTTATAGTACATTTTGCTGTTATGTTTCGTAGATTAAATGCTGCATTAACTATACAATTTTTTGTTTTGTTTTGTTTCTTTTTTTTCACTTTCAGCTTTCCTTTTTTTTGTCAACATGCTGAGGTTTTAGTTTTGGGCCTAAGATACAAATCATAAATTTAATGTGTACAATTTTAATTTTTATACGCAGCTTCAATTTATAATCTGCTGCGGTTGCGGCTGCGGCATTATAGCATTTTCTTCATTCCTTACTTACTTTTTTTTTTAATGTTTTGTTGTTATGAGATCATTTCACAAGTTGTTGTTGTTTTGCTTAATTTATTGAATGAAAAAAAAAAAAAAATCCAAATTTCACTTTCAATTGAAGCTAACATTTTGGCCATGGGCTGCCTACCACATTGGGAGCCGCAATATTTGAATTAACCAAAAGAAACGACGATAGCGTCTAGCGTAGCTCTTACTCATGCGTCAAGCGTAATCCTTTTGTGGACGCTTAACTTCCGTTTCACGTAATTTCACAAAAAAGAAAATACATATGTACATATTTCCAATGCCGCTGACGCCCAAAAGACATGTTTATACATGTCTATGCGTGTGTGTGCAAGTGTGTATATGTAACTATTGCATGCTCTAAGCCATAAATGAATGAGCACGAACATACAAATTAAGCTGTGCATTGGCAGTTATAGCTATATAGCTATAGCTACTACTATTACTTGGCAATCAAAATCATATCTAGTTTTATTTTGTATTTACGATGAAAACTTTTAAGTAAATGTGTGCAACACTTGTCGATCATAATCGAATATCATGTTGCAGTGCCACTGCTGCTTAGTACTGCTAAGTTTTAAAACCGTTAGAATAAAATGTCATAACATTTTTTTATATAATTTCCTATGTACATATATATAAAATATGTCTAACATCATGATCTTCATAGTTTAATTGTAATATAATATGCTCGATATATAATCGATTTCCCTATAAGAAGGCAACTTAATACTATTTCTTCTCGATGTCATACAATTATTTGTTGTATCTTGTTCTGCCGTTACAGTCAATGTTCGTTAAATGCATGTATGTGTATTTATATGTGCAAGTGTGCAGAATATGCAGTTAGATCTAGAGGAAGTATGATAATGACAGTGAAAATCAAACAAACACCTGAGGCGAGGCAAACGTTTACAACCTGTTCGAACGTATGCCAAACTGTTGCAACGTATGCCAAACTGTTCGAACTTATGCGAACATGTTGCAAACAAATTATGCTTGCAAGCTTGTGAGTTGCTGCCGTTGATCCAAGACGACTGAGCAACAGTTTAAGCCGATCTTTCGAACTGTACGCAACAACATAGCGCATGAGCAGTTGTCGTCGTGAAATAACGAAGCACGCGTCGTGATACGAACATAGAAATTAAATACGAACGAGTGTGCTGTGTGCGACTGTGAATGAGATTTTGCATAACGCTTGCATGCAAAGGTGTCAAAAAATCCAAAAAAAAAACAAAACAAAAAAAAGTGCCGAATGGTAGAGATGTCATATGATTGGTCTGTGTCGTTGTGTCGTTTTTTATAGCTCCGCATTAAGACGTGATCAATAGAAGAGGTATAACAAAAGCTGACCTCGCAACTGGACTATCTTTTTATTTTTTTGTTTTTTTAGCGGCATATTTGCATTAAAATAGAGTTAAAGCAATCGGAGCAAGTCGCGATGGAAAAGTGTTAGCCAGCCCAGTGACTAAAATGCGAATTGTGAAATTGTGCATCAAAATGTGTTTGTGTAAAATGAAGCTGCTGCTGCTGCTTACTGCTGCTGTTGCAATTTTTTCTTTAGTTTAAAACTCATCAAAAAATTTTTTTTTGGGTTTTATTATTATAATATATAATTTTTCTTTTGAACTTTTATTAAAACGAAACTTTCAAATAAAAACCCAAAAAGAAAAAAAGAAAAAAAAAGAAAATGCCTATTGGCAAAGTACCGCAACAATCGCAAGCGATGAGCCGCAAGCCATCGTCTTGTGATGCACCAAGCTTGGATAGTACCATCGATTCACGTATGTCACATAGTGAATTATTACCCATGGAATTACTTAAAGTGAACTATGTGCATCAATGCAAGCAGGCAATGATGCGTAAATCAAATGAACCGCCACCCACACCACATCTTAATAATCCTGCACGTTTCATGGGCTATCGCCGTCAGCCTCCTTCACAAATGCCGCGTGTGATGAACTTAACCAATGAACTTTCGCCGAATAGTGCACGTAAACCATTGCCTCCCTTGCCACCGCCCACTGTTGAATCCTGGCTACTATTGGCCAAACAGCCAACGGCACAATCGTTGCGTACAAATGATTCTGATTGCTGTTGCTCTCAATCGGCGTGCTCATCGTGCTCTGACTCTAATTCGGATATAACGGAGACGAGCACAGTGACACCAGATTGTGAGAAATCGCAAAGTTGGAATTATCGGAATTTGCGTCGAAATTTAGAATGTGCTGGCGCCAAGTCGCGTGCTGAGCGTATTGCACATATTGAGCGAAGGGGAGCAGCAGGTGGAGATTGTGAGCTGAAATCACAAGATTCTAGTGTCGATTGTGTGGCATGTATACGACAGCCAGAGCAAGTGCGTGCAACAAGTGCAGCATTTGGCACATCAAATCGTTTGCCACCAAGGTCACGCATACCAAAGCCAATGTTGCAACGTAATGAAGCAGCTGCAGCAGCAGCAGCAGCACCGTATACAGAGGCAAATGTACAATTGCAGCGCAGAGTAAAGCAATTGTTTCAACAAGAAGTGGCACACAACGCAAATGCTGCAGCACCACGTTGGATGTTTCAGAAAGCAGGCGGAATAAGTGGAGGAGGAGGAGGAGTAGGTGCAATGAGCTCTGGTGGAGTAGGAGTTGCTAATAGCACAACACAGCAAATAGTAGAACAACAATCGCCGAGACAGCAACGTGTTGCAAAACTAGAACGTGTACACATACGCAAGAAGCGTCAACCGTTGCATATTGTCAATCAATTGGCAGTTGTTGCAGCACATGAAACAAATACAATCAATACCAATTATAAGCTGCAACATCAGCAAAGTTCAACAACGAAGATAATGCTATCACAGCAAGGTGAACGCATGAAACGATTCTCATTGGAAAGTTGCTCCGATTCTGGTGTTTCATCATCCAATGATAGCAAAGAGCAGCAAACAAAACAAAAAAACTTGCAACGTGAAGAAAAATGCATCGATTGTGTGCAAGTGCTAGAAACACAATTGCCCGACAAGCATAAGCAATATGAAAGATCACAAGTAACAGCAACAGGAGCAGCAGGAGCAGCTGCTGCTGGCAACAATCAATTAAAATCACATGCAGATCCAAATGATGTGCAAAATTTTGCCAAGAAGAATCTTACGAAGGCAACAACCAATGAACTGCTGACAGCTGCCACAACTCAAACTAAGCAATGCAACATTGAAAGAGAAAAGAAACTGAATAAATTGAATCATCAACGTGTCGAATCGACGATGACAACAACGTCCAAGACTACAATCAGCATCGATGATAGTTGGGTGCAAGAATCTTGTATTGATCCTAATGATGATTATATGGAAACAGATTCATTAATGTTATTGCCAACGCATACAGCACCTCCTGCAATTCCAGCACATGCTCGTCCTATTCATAATCATAATAATAATAGTGTCAAAATATTTGTTAGCAGTGATCATGCAAATCTTGATGCTGATCGTGATATCAATCGTGAATTATATCGCACAACACGCACCATTGGTCCATCAATAACATCATCGAGGGACTCAACAACATCATCATCTGGTTGTGGCGGTTGCAGTCGTGATAATAGTTCCGTCTGTGAATCTGAGCAGGATTGTTGTTCCTGTACGGGACAACAGCGTATCTCTAGCTCAACTTGTGCCTCCAATGATTGTTGCAATGCAACAACAATTGGCGGCGTCTATTGGAATAATGCTTGCTATGAAATTGAAGCTGATACCGGTCCCGGTCCTGGCTGCTGTTGTAGTTTATCCAGTTGCGATGAAGATGATTGTTCATACTATGGCGGTGAATTCACAGTGCTGGAATTCAATGACATTCAAAGTCGACGCAGTGAGATGCATATGCTACGTAACAATAAGTTACTGCGAAAGGTATGCATATCAAAAATTATGATTAAATACACTTTCCGGGGGACACTATCTCCCCCAAGACCTATATAATTATACATCGCTGTGTTATGAGACGGAAATGCAGCTTATTATTTCCGCTGCTCATGGCATTATCTCAACTTTTGTTGCATAGTTCACACTGCAGATAAACTAAAATATTTTCCTTATATATATATATTTTTTTTTACGAATTGCTTTTGAAGATGATTAACATCTTGTTTTGAGCTAAACAATACATTTTTTTATATATATTTTACCGTTAATTATGAATTCTAAATCTATTCACACTTGTGTGTTAAATTACAAGTATTATTTAAGCTTTGGTTTTTTGTCAGTTGTGTAGTTCTGGAATTTATTAGGTGCAAATTGCCTGAGAACTAGCTGAAAGTATTTGGAGAAATGTAGAAAATTTGATTTCGATATGGAAACTAAGGAATTTTTTGAAGGAATAAGCTGATACACCTTAGCTTATTCCTCCAAAAAATTCCTTAATTCCTTAGATAGAACTTTGAATATATGCAGAGAATACAAAGAGAATACAGAACTTAGAATAAGTATTATGTATGGGGAATATATAGTGCTAGAACTTGGAATATACACTGAGAATATGTAGAGAATATTGAATATTTATCAAATTCTCTTAAATTTTATAATGAAATCTGATAAGGAAATTTGCGAATTTTTTGGATGATATATATGGAATATGTATAGAGAAAATATATAAAATATTTTTCTACAATTTTCAAAAATTTGAAAAATTGTAAAATTTGAAATTTATACGATCGCCTGATCGATCAAGCAATTGAAGAAGAAGAAGTATAGATACTTATAGCTTATTTGATCATAAATTTATATAATCTTGAAACTGATATAACGCATTTCCGCTTCGATCGATGTTTCACTTAATTATATGAAATTATTTCTGCACCAGGAAATGGGTTCAAAAGATCCCCATAGACATACACATATACGACAACATACTACTCCAATGACACGAAGCACTCAAAATCAACCCAAATCAAGCAAATAATTGGGCCTTAGCTTGACTATAGAGCAAAAAAAAATTTTGGATTGTTTTTTTTTTTTTATAAGGCGTTCGCGGTTGAATTGCTCTCATAATTACTATGAAACATATTTACTTATGTGTGCCTGTGTGTGTGTGTGTGTGTATGTATTTGTTTATTAGTTAGTGCAACCTACAGCAGAATGCGATGTGTATACGATTGTTATCTAACCAAAAGTCACACATCCAAAGCTGCCGAACCGTATGGAGGATGATGTCGATCATCAAAGGTGAAGGTAGCGTGGCTGTGCTATACATTATGGTGAGCGTATGCCAGGAAGTTTCGTTTCATTAATAAATACAAATATAACAAAACAGAAATATAGCAAACAAAAGCAAATGTAAAACTAAAACACAAAAAACAAGAAAGCAAAAATATATATAAAAAAAAAAAAAATACTTCAATGTTTGATTTGGATCGTTGTGGTTTTCATTTTTTTTGCGGTTTCATAACAAATTATGAAGATACTTTGCATTTTTGTTTTTTTTTTTGCTTTTTATCATGCTATGCCACAGGCTAGGCTGACTATGGAATATAAGCATATATAAGTTAGATATATATATATATATATACTCTGCTGTATTATTTTTTTTGTATTTTCTTTTAGTGCAGTTTTTTTTAAGTGTTTTTTTAAGTAGTGGCCAGCGGCATCATTAACACCAGACCCCAGACATATTGGAATTATGTATGGCAAAAAAAAAAAAAAAAAGCAGAAATAATAATAAAAAAAAACTTGACCCGTTGTTTGTATAATTGGTAATCGTCAAACGACGATGTTTTGCTTGACTTAAAAATAGATATAAAATGACAAATTACATATTACTTTTTTTTTTCCCCATACTCCCCCTTGCTATATGCCTACATCTATCATATATATCTATATATCTGCTGTTACAGCCAAGTTGTTGAAGTAAGACTCTCACTATCGCTTGCCGCTCAATGCTCTATGTGTGGCATGTTGGCCCCGAAAAAATATAGTATGTCTATGCCACTGAAAACTACTACTACTATATGTATGTCTGTGTATATACAGAAATACCGCTAACACCTTTCACTTTCCCTATTGTCAATGGCAACGTATTTCCAATGGCAATCCGAATGGATTTTGATGCTTAACGCATGGCTACTTGTTGCTTATAGCTGAACTGCCAGCCAAGTTAATAGAATTCAAGAATCAAATATCGTAGTGCGTGGGGATAGAAATAGAGCTAAAAATTTATGTGTCTTCGTCATCTTCTCCTACTTAGTCTCTCAGCAGTAGTCATAAAAATTTTGATTTGATGATATTAAATTTTATGAGCACTCTAACGGTACAATTTTTGATTTTCTTACTTCTCGCAAGTCCAAATTTCTCTATGTCTGTGTTTATTGACCCCAATTTGAAAAGCTAAACCAAACCAAAACAAAAGTTACTTGTGCGTTGTGGGATCTATCTTCTATCTTCTGTCTGTTGTCTGCTGTCAGTGTCGCTACTTTGAAACAAAGTTCACAACATTTCGACCTTCAGTGCTTTCCAAAACTTACTCAAGTAAATGTCATAATACAGTAATTAGTAGCAGCAACTAACTAAAAATTATTGTCACTATTTCAACTATCATAATGTGGATCTGTCACAGTGCCGCCAAAAACTTTTCACGCATGCCACAAATTGTATATGTATGTCTGTATAGTTATTAATTTTTTTTTTTTTTTTTTTGGTGTATAACATAATTTAGTCTAATGTTATCTATGTTATGGGAACAACACTAATTAATTATCTGTTTTGTCTGTTGTTAGCCATGTGCAACTTACTTGCCAATTTGGGCTCTCACTTTTTAATGATCTTCCTCGCTCGAACATGAACTACTATTTACTGTCTAAAAATATATATATATATATAAAACTAAATTGAACCATTGAACCTTATAAACAATAATTATCAATAAAAAAAATAAAATATAATTTGGTGAAAATCATTCTCAAAGTTGTCGGCAAATTTTTGAAGATTTTCATACATTCGTTTTACATTTTTAATTATTTTTGAAATAATTGAAAAAAAAAAATATGAAAAAAAAATAGATGAATAAATAAGAAAATTAAATTTTTAAATATAAATAAATACAAAAAAATATAAAAAATAAAATATGTATAAAAATTAAATTATTTATGCATTGTACTGAAAGAATATAAAATTTAAATAATAAAAAAAAAATATTTTAAAATATATCTTTATAAAACTAAAAAAAAATTATTCAAAAATTAAAACAAAAAATAGAAATAGAAAATAAAATTATTAATTCATTAAAATAGACAATTAAAAATAAAAAAATCATAGATAATTTAATAAATTGAATTAACAATATTTTTATATTCAAATTCTTTGCTGCTCCAATTACTAAATTTAATTTCATGAAAATTTCACAAGTCTTAAATGTTGTTCTCTCCACCCAAAAGTAAAGCTTAGTCTAAATTAGAGAGCGATTTAGTTAGTTAGTTGGCACGGTTTTAATTCATCGCCCTTCTGCCCCACTTGAGTTAGTTTTCTTTTAAGAATGTGAAATGTAAACGAAATCGAAAATAGAAAATGCAAATGGTAGAAAGAAAAAAAAAGGGAAAAGCTAAGCGAAAAAGTGAAGAGCTAAGACAATATATATATATATATATTTTTTTTTTCTTTCATTATAATAACAATGGAAAAAAATAGCTAAAAGAACTAAGTTAATTCTAGCTAGTTACTAGCTAGCTAGCTTGCTGCATACTTAAATGAGGCAAGAGAACAGCAGCGGTAGGTGGCGACAATTAAACGTTGAAATAGACTGTGAGCTGCAACAGAAGCAGTGGTAGCTAACTTGGCCAATTGAGTTGCCAGCTCTGCTAGCAGGTTTAGAAAGCGCAAAGAGTCTTAGCTCTTCTTTATCTTGCATGTGTATGTGTGTGTGTGTGTGTTAAAGCTCAGCAATTATCTAATAGACACACACATAGAGTACAAGCAGACTATCAGGCTACTTAGGCAAAGTAATTAGAGACTCCCACTGCTTAGAACAACCAACGGCTAGTGAATAACTAAGTTAAAGATCTAAGCCTAATGCTTAGTTAAGGGGAGTTAGGCCATTAAAATGCCAAGCAAGCATTTGGTGGTATATGGAAACCACATAAAAACAAAAAGCATAGAAGCATGGAAAGTCGAACGAATTGTTCCAAGTGGCCAAAAAAAAAATAAAAACTTTGTGAGCACCTTGAAGCGAAAGTGGTAAACAACAAGAAGCAAGCAGTAAGGCGCAAACACACCAAGCCAAGACTGAGAGACTAAGAAAAAAAAGAACCGTTTTTCACATTTAAATAAAACGTTCGGCTAGTTAGAAAAGTCTCAGCTCACAGAGTTTCAAGTCTTGTGAGTTGCGCGTGTCGCACAAGTCTAAAAGCTGTCGAAACCTGAAGATTTATCAAAATCTAAAAAAAAAAAGAGCGACAAGTTTTTGTCTCATTTTTTTTTTGTTGATGCCTTGGCAAAAGAAGTTGAAACTATGTCAACCGTTGTCTACTAACATTAGTTCAAAGCGTTCATTGTCATCAGATTTTGTTCCCTTTTTAGAAGAAATTATGAATGCGATTTTTCGCTATTCTTGTTATTCTTGTGCAGAATTTAAAAAATATAGCTGAATTTTTAGCTATAGCTTTATGCATTGTAACCTATTTATCTATTTATGTATAGCTCGAACTAATATCTCTTAAATATTTATTTATCTTTTGCAGACTGGTATCCATGAGCTGCGACCCAGATCCATGGACGGCATCGTTGACTCGGGCGTCTCATTAAATGGTGACACTAGCTCGAGTCCAGATAATGGTGAACATATACAAAATCAACAGGTTAGTTCAAGCGTTACAGTTTACGCATTTCTTAATTGTTAATTAAATATAAATTAATTAAACAAAAACATATACTACATTATATAAATTAAACAATTCAATTTCAACTAATTGTTCATCAAAATTGAAATTTTTAACTAGTCAAAAAAAAAAAAAACAATTCAATTAATAGTAAACAGTTTAAAAATTCATTTACAAATAGTTTTTGGTAGTTGTTCAGACTAAACTAATTAAAAGTAAATAATTAGTAAACATTTTTAATGTTTAAGTTAATGAATTCAATTAAGTTTTTAATGCATTGAGCAGAAATCGAGCAGATTGAACAGAGAAATTGTATAAAAACAGTAAAATTTAAAAAATATAAAAAATTAAGAAAATTAATAAAATTAACAAAATTAATAAAATTAAAAAAATTTAAAAAATTTAAAAAAAATAAACAAAATTAATAAAATTAAAAAAAAATAAGAAAATTTATAAAATTAAAATAAGTTAAACTAATTTTAATTAATTAAAAAAGATAAAATAAATTGATAAAAATTAAGAAAATTTATAAAATTAAAATAACTTAAAAATTTTTTTTATAAATTAATACATTAAAATAATTTTAATTAATTAAAAAATTAAAATAATTTTAATTAATTACAAAATTAAAATAATTGTAATTAATTAAAATTAATAAAACAAATAAAAAAATTTATAATAATATAATTAAAATTTGTATACTTAACTTACAGGACGTTGAGGCGAGAAGATTGAAGCGTGGTCACGTACTCTCCGAGCTGCTGGAAACTGAGCGAATCTATGTAAACGAAATGAGTTCGATTCTAAAGGTAAGTAGAATAAAGAAAATGCTAAAAAATAAAATAAAAGAAATGAGAAAGAAATTAACATAAATTTGCATTTATGATATGAACAATATTATATATAGAGAGAGGGGGAGAGATAGAGGATAGATATTATATAGAGATAAAGAAACATAAATCGCATAGAATATTGCTGAATAGCTGCAGCAAACAAAAAAAACGATTTAGCCAACGGTTAATGCCTGCCTCGAGCTGTGAGGCATGAAGTAAAGCCGTCGAGTCTTTTGCAGTTAATACTTAGCCCAGTGGTCAGCGAACTGAAACCAATGGACTTTATTTTTTTGTTGTTATTTTCTAATAGAAGTTTGCTTGCTGCTGCTGCTTCTTTTTCAACTTCTACTGCTGCTGCTGCTTTGCTTGCTTCTTGCTATTTAATAATGGCCAAGCAGCGCTTGAATGCCTCTGCTTGTAATTAGTGCATTAAACTCATTAGGCAAACAACAGAGAAGCAACTGAGAAACTGAGCTTTAGAGCAACAGTGTAACTGAATATCAGCGCATCGAACCACTTAATAATTTGTAACCAATTCTAAAAGCATTTTGGCCAACAGCCGCCAGCTAGTTGCGATCATTTAGCGATCGTCTCTTGAACGCAGCGGTACAATAATAATTCAGCGAAACAAAAGAAACAACAGCAATAAGTCATCGACGGGATTGCAATACGATTAGTTTGAAGCTGACAGCATAAATATGCGCTACGGTGGCTATGATCTACACAAAGCTTCAAAGCCAAAGACAACGGGCGCCCAGAGTTCATTTCGTCTGCGACGTGTACAGAGCACAGCGTGTAATATTGTCGGTCGTTTCAATCTAAAGTTTAGTGATTCTTTAATCAGACGCTTTAATTTACCTTTGGCCGATGCTGCTGCTGAGCCACGGGAGTCGCCGCTATCATTTCAAGGATCACTATTCGATTCGCAGGCATCTTGTGGTCGTGTCAGTTATCGTCCCGCTGATTTTCGTTCACGTTTCAATACTGTAGGCGCTGAACTTGATGGCAGTTATATATTTGGCACAAACTTGTGTAATTTTGCCACACATAATATACTCAATGGCAAATCGACTATTAAAATAATCAATACACTGCAGGAGTGCGAGGAACGTGATCAGCAGGAACAACCAGAATTGCTGGCACAAGAATTGCCAAGAACACAATTAAATTGCTCAAAGCCAATGATTACTAATAGTCTGCAACGTTTAAAGGATCAACGTCGTACAATATTTAAGGAACTCATTGAATTGTCCAGCTGTGACGAGTCTTTGGAATATCGTTTGGTCAAGGATTATCTTGAATCAAATAGTTATTCAGAGATTGAGAACGATACAGAATTTAAGGATTATTTGCAGCGCAAGAATTATATTGATATACTGGCATATCTGGAAGATAGCGAGCCGAAAAGTTTAATGTCTATCTCTTCATCGATAGCACGAGCCCAAAGCTCTTTGGGTTCGCTTAACAATAGCAAATCGCTATCAACACCCAAATCATTAAAGGCTCCTAAACATATTCCTGCGCTTGATAGTCGCATATGTAGCTCCTGTCGTTCTAGCTGGCAAAATAATCTTAATTTATCATCTAATCCTAGCAATGCATTAAAATCATCATCAACATTATCATCATCGCCAAAGGAACAGGAAACTACAGAGACTTGTAATTCGAATGGCAGCGAATGGAATAGTTCTTCATATCGTGAGATACTCAACTTTTGTCATCAATTTTTTGATGAAAATTTCAGCGATGCGTCAAATGATTCCAAAAAATTACCAAAATTTCGTAATACTAAATTCAAATTATCGAAATATGAAAAAATCCTAAAGGACTTTGTTATGTCTCAAGGTTATGTCAGTGTTGAGCAATATGTAGAACTGAAATTTGGTCAATTCATTAACAATAAAGTCAAATCCTTTGATCGTGAGAAACTCAATGTAACTGCAATTTGAAAATATATATAAAAATTTTATATGTTGCAGAGATTTCATTATCAATTTCTATTTTTACTTTTTTCAGGGCTACTATGATCAAATGCAGTCCGATGAATTAATGCATCTTGTGCCCGCCAGTCTACAAGGCAAAGAGGAAATTCTCTTTGGAAATCTGCATGAACTTTTTACTTTTCACAATGAGGTGTTCCTCAAGGACTTGGAGAATTGTATTTCAACGACAGAGCTTGTGGCCCTGTGTTTTGTACAAAGGGTAAGTAAAATATACTAAAAAAAAATACTAAATAATATATATTATAGAAAATTCTAAATTAATACTGAAAAAATACTAACTACATACACCAATATTAATACCAAATATATAATAACTATATACCAAATAAATTTCAAATATATACCAAAAAAAATACCAAATAAATACCAAAAAAATACTAAATATTTACCAAAATATATACCAAATAAATACTAAATTAATACTGAAAATTTACTAGCTACATACACAATATTAATACCAAATAAATTTCAAATAAATACCAAATAAATACCAACATATATACCAAATAAATACTAAATTAATACCAAATGCCGTTTATTTTCAGCGTGATACGTTCTATCGCCTGTACTCGTTCTATTGTCAGAATATACCGCGATCCGAAAGATTGCGTGAGACACTTGTCGATACACATCTATTCCTGCAGGAATGCCAAAAAAGATTGGGTCACAAGCTTCCCTTGGCTGCATATCTGCTGAAGCCTGTGCAGCGTATAACCAAATATCAATTGCTACTTAAGGATTTGCTGCGCTTCAGTGACAGCGGCAGTTGTACCAAAGAGTTACAGAAGGCCCTAGACTGCATGTTAATTGTACTTAAATGTGTTAATGATTCAATGCATCAAGTGGCAATAACAGGATTTCCGGTATGCAAACAGCAAATACAACGCTCTATGTATATGTTTTCTATATATAATTTTATTACTTCTGCTTGACAGACTGATCTGGCACAACAGGGTGAACTGCTGCTGCAGGATTCATTTCAGGTGTGGACAGAGTCCAAGAAAGATATACGACTGCGCATTAAGCCACAACAACGACACATATTTCTCTATCAGAAATCATTGTTGTTCTGCAAGCAAACCTCTAAAACGGGTCACAATAAAAGTACCTATCAATTTAAACATCACGTTAAGATGTCACAAATTGGCTTAACTGAATCTGTTCGTGGCGATACAAAACGTTTTGAAGTCTGGCTACAGGGACGCCAAGAAGTACACACAATGCAAGCGCCATCTCTGGAGGTTAAAAATAAATGGGTAGCGGAAATAAAACGTGTTCTACTCAATCAGCTAGAAGAATTGAAGGGCGAGAAGATTAAGCAATATGGTCTAAATCATCGTGGACTTAAGCAGACAACATCATGGGATACACCAAATATAATTCTCAGTACGCCAAGTCGAAACATTAGTTGTGATGCCTCATCCGAGTCTTCCAATCGTAACTCGAATTGTAGCAGTGAGGAGAATGGACCCGCAACAGCTGTAACTGTTGCATGTGGCAACTCAAGCAGTGGCATTGGTGACTCTAGAGAACATCAAGAGGCATGCGGTTGGAGTTCCGATTACTCCAATAGCGAAGATGAAATGTCACTGAACGAGGATAATAGCACGCCGGTAATTACAACTTGAATGTACAAATATGACAAACTATATAATGGTTGCGGTCTATGGTAATTTCCAAGTGTCAGGCAGAAATTTTAAAATTTGATACAGCTTAAAGAAAATATAAGGAAATTGGAACTATATTAATAGCAGATCATGTGCTTGAACATGCTCCGTTCTTCCGGTTACAGCTGAACTCTATGACAATATCGAAATATATATATACAAAATATTTGCAATTTTATATATTTAAGTTAATTTCGGTAAACCGAAAAGATAATTTTCTTTTAATTTTTAAATATAAATTCTTTTAATTTTCTATCGATTAATTAATTTTTCTTTAATTTATTATAAATTTTATAAAATTCTAATACTTTCTTACAGTCTTATTGTATATTTTTTTTATGGGTTTATCTTTTTTACTTTCATGAACACTTACAAAAAAAATATTATCACTGAAAATTATTGTAAAAATGTAAAATATACTATATAATCGTATACACATACACATGTCATATGATATATGTATGTGTAACATTCGATCCATCATTATAATTATTGATATAATACGATCAGCGCTTCATGAGTCTTCTGGCACAGTGGGCATCATATAATGCGGATAGTGCGACCTCCTCAAAATCTTTTACGCGCAACAGCAAACCAAACTCAAAGTTTTACGTATCCGTTGATCACTGAGAAGCTTACTCAAAGATGAGATGACTTCCACTATAAAAAAAAAAACAAAAATTATAAAAATAATCTTTGGGTACGAGATCGATTTGCTAGTATTGCACGCTCTTAATATGTTCCGTTTGTCAGCGCGCTTTTAATAGCATCCCCACTGTACCAATATTGTATAGCTCATATTATATACTTGAGTTAATCCTAGCGATTATATATTCTCATTTATGTGTGTTAACATTGTTTTAAAGTCTCGCTTAAAACTAGCACCGCATGTTAAGTGCTTTTACATTACATTTATATAAAGTTTCTGGCTAGTTTTTAACACTAGATGTGTTTATATATATTGGGCTCAGACTAGTTGTAGATAGAACTATAGGATATATATTTAAGACGTTATATTGAAGAAGGAGGCCAGCAATTTCCACTCATTTCTTACATCATAATAATTTCCTGTACAATTTTATTTCCCTTCAAAACTCATTTGCGCTTAAATTTAATTTATTTTTAATTTTTTCATTAGTAATTTATTTTTTATTTAAAGTTAAACTCACTTTTCACTCTACATCAATCAAAACGAGAGTCATTCAAGAAGTTTAGCTGCACGCCTCTGTTTAACAATTAGCAATTAAATATAAAAATTTATTTTATTTTTATTTATTTATTTTTTTCAAGAATTTATTGTTATTTATTTGAGTTTCTTTGAGATTTGCTTGAAATTTTCTTAGAAGAAATTTCATAATGACAACTGAAGAAATATGCTACTCAGCGCTGAGTAGAATTTGAGTATATTATGCTAGTCGTATTCAATTTTTATTATAGGAAAACTTTTCTTCATTAAAGTAAAAAAAAAACTGTAAAATTCTAAAAGAAAAAAAAAATTGCAGCTAATGCTTAACAAACTAATTTTTAGTATGTATTAAATATTGTAATAAAATTGCTTGCCTCTCTTAGCACTATACACTATCACAAATATAACAACAGCAGCAAACAAAAAAAACACTAAAAGCAACAAATTATTAACAATATAATAATAAAATATGCTGCTTCTTCACATACTACAACACATACACAATAATCTTTAATCTATTGTATAAATATTTCAAATGCAGGGCAGTAAATTCATTGCCCTGGCTGATTATATGGCTATGGGACACTCGGAAGTTTCGATACGTGAAGGTGAATCAATTGAACTTTTAAAAGTGGGCTGTGCCGGCTGGTGGTATGTGCGCGTCTTAGGTAACTTTTATATTTCACATTTTAACCTTTAACCTTTGTAATATAAGCTTGTATAATACTAATATAATGTAGATTAATAAATAGCATGATTATCATTAAGTTTTAAATTCTATATTTATTTTTTATAAATTTTCTTTGATTTATTTTCTTTTTCAATAGACACCAATTCCGAAGGTTGGACTCCAGGAGCATATTTGGAATCGATCAATCGAAAATCGTCTCGATCGTCGAGCTGTAATCAGGAGCGAATAAATATTAAATAAATATAAATATATATATATATATATACATATATTAAATAAATTTGCAGCTGCTTTAAACACACACATACATATGGACAACATTTAGTAGACATCTAAATATAATTTAAATGACTTTCTATTGTAATACTATCTGACAACTGCAATTTTTTCGAGCTTCTATCGCATCCTATTTCTAACGAAACTCTAACTCTAAGCTATCTGCTTTCTGCCTTTCCCTTAGGAACAACACACATACAAACACACACAAACATACACAGCTTTTGCCTTTGAATGTTGTAAAACTGTAAACTATGGATAGAATGAAAAGTATGAGAGAATTTCTTGTTATCAAAATTTCAAATAATTGAAAAAGCTTAAAATTAATTACAATTATAATTATAAATATGATTAAGAATTTCTATATAATTGCTAGATTCTTCTAGTCCATAGTATACTAGTATTTGGCTGGTTTACTCTTATACGTGTAAAGCATATATAGATTAAGAATATATATATATATGAATATAACTATAAGTAGATATAGAAATATATATATATATTCATAGTCTGTATGTATGTAGGCACGATCTTTAGTATTTTGAGGACTGTTATAATGATGATTGTTAAGGACCAATGAGTCGAATATTTCTTAAATTGTATTAATATTTGAATATTACATATATATATATATATATATAGTTGTATATTGTATATATACTATATATATATATATATATATATATATATATTCTATTCATTTATTAAGATATTTAAATATAATTATTTATGTATTATATTTAGAGCTTATATAATTTATGTTCGTTAATACTAATATTAATAATATCATAATAAAAATAAATAAATAATGTATCTATATCTATTTAATAAATTTATTCGATATTCAATTCGAATTCGAATTATTGCTTAAACATTTGTCATCAATTTATTATCATTTCGTCGTGATACTTCTATTGGTTTGTATATATTTGGGCAAGTATTAGCTATATATATACATATATATAACACTTAACTAATGTGATCTCTCTCGCCTTGCGTCACTTGTTGTTTGTTGCTACTTACCGCAAAAACTGGTTACTTTTCATAGCCATATATCGTTGTATAATCAGCTCATACATCTTCAATCACACTAAAAATCATAAAATAGAATCCGCACATGATGTTGAATAAACAATAAGAGTTTTCGATTCACTTTTACATTTATTTTTGTTGATTTTAAACAATTTTTATAACGCAAAATGAGTTTTCATTCTATGTATGTATGTCGCATCCCAGAGTATCGTGAATGCATTTTTACAACATAATCTGTTTTCACAATATAATTATTATTTTTTTTATATGTATAGACATTTAAGTAAACATAAAATATAACATATTCCAAGTGTAATGAATGGATAAAACACTTTAACAGAACTTTTCAGATTTGTTGTTCGTTTATCTCTTGGTGATGATATACATACATACATATTGTGATGACATTGTTGTTGTTGTTTTTGCTTTAATATGAATAACGATGAAAACGACGATCGTTTTGATTGGTTCGTTCGGTAACAAAAAATAGAACAATAAAAATTGTACTAACAAAACAAGGAATGTGAATTATAATGAACAAAAACAAATTGTATTACGTACACACAATATTATACATATATGTATTACAATATACATTAAGTATTTTAATTCTTAACTATTATCATATTTAATTCCATTTATAAACTTTAGCAAACAAAACTTTGGGGAAAAGAGTGTAAGGATATTTTATACAAGTAAATAAACAAAATTTCTTCAACTTTTAAATAAAAACATTTCAATACTAATTGTGGTTAATGTGCATTCTTCGGCGAGTTTATAATTTTTTGTGTTTTCTTTTTTTTATATGAATTTTTTACATTCCGCTCAATGAAGATAAGCAGTTTGTTTTTTTTTTTTATATATATTATATATAGTTTAATGCTGAAGTTGAAGCACAGATTTGTTGTTGTTGTTGTTGATGTTTTTTTTGTTTTTAGTTGGCAGTTACCCGGCTATTCATATAGAATTGCTGGGCCGAGAGCAACAGGGTCAATACATAGATGCACGCCGCAATCCAGCAGTTATAAGCATTCTGAAAATAAGAAAATTTTATTAATTCATAATTGAATTTAATTTTAATTTAAATTATTTCATATTTAACGATATGCACAGAAACACATACACACGCACACAAGCATATACACAACGAAGGTCTTTTTGAAGTTCGATTAGTCAACACAGCTCAAAGTGGTGGAAACATATATATATATATATATATAAATATATATGTATGTATGTATGTAGAGATAAATATATAAGGGCGTATAGAAATATATATGTATATGTGTATATGCATGAACTTAGATAAATATCTCTGCATAATAACAAATAATATTAACAGTGTTCTATGTGTTATGCAGCATAATTGCGATGAGAAGTATGTGAAACTAACCTGATTATATGCACTATTCGCGGCTGTGTAGAATTCATCTAAGGTTTTGTACTCTTCAGCAAGTGGCAAATCCTCAATTAATGCCACACTATGTATATAGAAGAACAATCCCATGAGAACCTAAAAAAAAATAAAAAGAAATAACATTTTGTTCAATTTGCCAAAAATTTATTGTATGCTTGTGTCTTGTGACTTTCGTCTTCCCTGTGACCAAAACACACAAGCAAACAAAAATAATTTCAGCTGATATCACAAAGATTATTAACTTACCAACTGCACAATACCCCAAACGGAGATGATTAAACCGCAAAGGGAACATTTAGGACCACAGATTTTCATTTTGCTAGCTGCGTTTTACACTGCTGTTCGACGGCGATGAAAATTTCTTCCTTATTATATTGGAAATATCGTCAACAGACTTTTTTTTCGCAGAAGCTAGCAATGTCAGGTGAAAATCATGTGACAGTTCGTGGTGAGTTCAGTGTGACCAAGAGCTGTTATTCGCATTTTGCCTTTGGTCATTTTTCGCAATAAAATGCAAAAATACGGCAAAATACCAAATCGAATCCAATGACTTACAACAAGAAAAATTAATAAATTGATATGTTGGCGAAAAATAACTTAAGAATTAATTCATTAAAGAACTAGCAATGCATTTAGTGTTATATTGCATTCAAAATAATATTTTCACTAGTAAATTGTTAGTTTGTCATGCATGTCGTAACGTACATCAGAAATATTTATACAAAGCACATACATTCATGCATATTTAGGTATTTAAATTAAAGTTGGAATACAATCGACAGATTTTTTGTTGCCAAAAATATTTTATAATTCGAAATTTATATACAATTTCGACCTCTTCCATCCAAAAACTTTGTAGATCTTTCATAGTATTCACATAAAAACAAATTAATTCTAATGTATTTTTAAGAAATATTGAAAATTTATAAAATATGTATAAAGAAATCAAGAGTCCGTGCTTCAATGCAGTCTAAATCTAAAAAACAATTGGGCATTTACAAAATCCATTATAACTTTAAATAAACACAATAAAACGCATTCAAGTATTCAAAAAAAAAAACCGCCAAAGCTAAGTGCATCATACAAATTCATACATGTATGTATGTCTGTGTGCATATGCGTTTCATTTAGCTGGTATGAATTGTTAATTAAATACCTCCAATTCATCAAAATCAACACGCGTTTTATCATTTATAAGTTTCGGATACTTTTTCTGAAATATAAACTAAAAAAAAATGATTATATTCTTTAAAAACTACGAGCACAAACTTTCGACACCAACTCTTCCTTTCAAATTTGCTAAACTAATGTTAGAGATGAGAAAATCAAATAGATATGACAAAAAATAAAGCGGGAAAATATCGATAGCACCCAAAAATAATCGAAGTTTGGCCAATTTTAAAATTAGCCGATACTATCGAGTGTCTCATCGAATGTTTTCCAGCTCTAATTAACGCATACATATACAACATATCCATAGACATAAAATATGTGAAGCTGCTAAATAATTGTCAACAACATAAAACGCAAGGAATTTCACTGAAATCGAATATACTTAATATATACAAATAAAAGCAAAGTATATTAATTGCCCAACACAATGCCAACATCATCATCTGTTTATCATGAAAAGCAAATGCGTCAGTTGTGCGCTCTACACGCACTCAACAATCTTTTTCAGGGTGATCAATCTTACACCAAGGCTGAGCTCGATGACATTTGCAGTAATTTGAGTCCAAATGTATGGATTAATCCACATCGTTCAGTTTTAGGACTTGGAAATTATGATATTAATGTTATTATGACAGCACTGCAGAAAAGAAATTGTGAAGCCATTTGGTTTGATAAGCGAAAGTAAGTTACAAATTTATATTTTATTATAGTAACGGTACTAAATGTAGAACTTTCGAGCACACTCAACTGTTGCTTTCTTATTTGATTACATTTTCAATCTAATCAATCAAAACTCATTCCATTTATAGAGATCCTTCTATCATTGATTTGGATGCAATTGTTGGTTTCATTTTGAATATACCTTCGGATTATAAATTTGGCATTATAACATTACCGTTACGTCGACGCCATTGGATTGCTGTACGTCGCATTGGAGAATTTTATTATAATTTAGATTCGAAATTGCGACAACCAGAATTGATAGGCAATGAAGCAGATACATTGCAATTCCTACGAGAACAATTAACACTTGAGGGACAACAGCGTGAAATATTTCTAGTTGTGGAATGTGGTACAAATGGAAGTGATGCTGCACAACGTTGGATAAAGAAATCATCAACTGTTCCTACAACATCGGCAGTTTGACGCGAAATTTAGGGCTTAATCAAATTTCTAGTCAATAGTCGCGAAATTCAATTTCACATATTTAAAATGTACATATGTATATATCATATAATTATTTTATATGTATAAGTATTTGAATTTAACAGAAGACTTACTAAAAAAAAAAAGGAAAAGAAAAGTTGCACATGAATAATTAATAAATAATTTTTAAGATTTAAGTAAATGGAAATTTAAACTATCAAAATTGCCCAAATTAATGTCAATTGTTCTTTAGGCTCTTCTCATATTAATATTATTATTATTATTATTACAAAAAATTTATTGTACACATCAAAATTTGGTTTTTGTGCAAAATTTGCAAGTTTTTATTTATATTTTAAAAAAATATTTTCATGCATTTGTAGGCTTTACTTTTGGTACAAAAATAAATAAATATTATCGTACACATATACATGATCGTTTCTATATTATATATATATAATGGAATATATCAGTGTAAATATATGGAATGTAAAAACATTATTTCGTTAATTATTCGAGACAAATTTCGGACTTAAACTAAGCATAAGACACACTATGGTAGCAGGACGTATTTCTTTGTATATATGTAAATTGTATGGACGGATGTTAATTTACTTAGGCCTCAATTAGCCATACTGTCGATTTATGCAATTTGTTTTAAATATCTGTTTGGATGCTGCCATGAGCTGGTGCTGCAATTGTAGCGACTGGCTGTTGACGTCCCGGTTGTGGACGGCGTGGACGACTTGGTTCGGGTGCAAAGTACGATTGTTGCGGTGGTGGAGCAGTTGCTGCTGATGTGCCAGGACCTTGATTTTGATAATAATCATCACCATATTCGCTCACCTCGCGATTACTAATTTCATTAAGACGCTTATAACGTTCGCGACGGGCTTCAACCATATAGAGAATGCCAGCGGGCAATAACATGACGGCACCAACAACGGCAAGTGCAAAGGACCAGCCCATATCATTGTTTTGCCAACCAGGCATCCAATCACGTGAATCACCCTTGGCTCCAAAGATTACAACTGCTATGAAACCAAAGATGGAAGCCAACACCTGACAGGTGCCGATTGTAAGCAATAGCCCAACATAACGATCATCATCACGGGATGTACGCAAAAAGCTTAAAGTCAGTGGTAGTGCAAGCAGGCACATCACAAAGCACAAGGTGGCAAATAGTTGTACAGCTATATAGAATCCTGGTAGCAGAAAATCGTGAATTATATAGTATTCCTCTTCGAATACCCACATGCAGCCATTGAAGCGAGTATCATAGAATCGATGTATATCCTGGAAATTATTAAAGCACACCTCCCAAAGTCCCAAGTTGGTGAAGCGTGGATTCTGTAGACGGCCATCAGTGACCAGCCAATAGGGCGATGCAAATGCGATTATGAAGAGTAGAAATGAAACTGCCGATATGCTTAAGGCCACTTGTGTGCTACGATTGGATGCACCCATGGCTATTGATGTAGCAAACGTAATTGATTTTAGTAATACTAATTAAAATAATAAATAAATAAATTACAAAGAGGGGACGATACACAAACACAAAATAACACAAATAGTGTGTCAGTAAGACTAACACGCCCTGCCAGTGTGACCAAATTTCAAATATGAAATGACAAAATGATGGCGTTGCCAGATAGTTAATGCAAATTTTATGCGATATACGACAACTCTAAAGTCTGTCAGTCTCTTGTTTTGTGGCACAAAAACTTGTTTGCGAGGGCAAATGCCTGACGAAAAATGCGTTTCTGGTGTGTTGTAAATTTCGTTGAGTTGCCGAAAAAGAATTAAAAATATAAATACACTTGTGTTTATAACCACATTATTTATTGCGCTAAACTGTTGTTTATAAACGGATACAGTGTGTCGCGTTGGTACTACGCTGACGACGCTGCCATCGCCACTGCCACTATTGCTTCTTCTTCTGCTGCTGCTACTGCTGCTGCCGCCGCCACCGCCACCGCTGCTGCTGCTACTGCTGCTGCTGTTGTTGTTGTCGACGCCGCTGAAGCCGACGCTAGTAACGACGAGGGTAACAATATGGCTTCCGAAATAGCAGTGGTAAACATTGGAAATTTTGAAAAGATTCAAAACTTTTTAAATGACACCGCGTACAAGGAGATACTTGAGAACAGCGAGAATTTTAATACGCGTCTCTGCATTGAGCGGCGGCTGCGAATGCCGTTCCTTGACCCCCAGACTGGCGTAGCGCAAACACATTGCGCGCTATTTATGAAACGAAAACAACGTATGCCCGGCTTTCGACATGGACAAATTTATACGTATCCCTCGGCACGTTGGCGTAAGCCAAAACGTCAGTATTTGTTAAATCCTCATCATAGTTATCGTGCGTATCAATATCGGGAACACCATTTATCGCATCAGCACCAGCATCAGCATCAACATCAACATCAGCATCAACATCATCATGTACCAACGTCTGGCACTGGAACAGCAAATGCACGTGATCATCATCAAGCAGAAAGTGCAGGTATGGCCCATAAACACAAAATGCATCATTTATAATATTATATTTATTATATACATATATATATGTATATATATATATATATTCATTCCACATTAAAATACATATGCATAAATAAATGCACATATATAAATATATATAAATTTATACATATATAATAATATATTTAATATGTATATATAAATACTTAAATATATATATATATATATATATATATATATATATTTACTAAAGGCGTTGTAAAATCAATAAAACTCTTACAATTGCTGCTGCTTTGTTCAGCTTCAGCCTCATCAGTGCCATTGCCCACCACCTCAGTGCCGCCGCACTGTGGTGCAAAATTTTTGCAAAATTAAATGCAGAGAAAGTTATAAAAAAATATATATATATTAAAATATTAAAATATAGTTTTATTTGCTGCCAAATTTATGTGAAATTACATTATTTTCGAATCATTTAAATTAAATAATTTTTTAAATTTAAATTATAATTATAAATACAATAATTAATGCAATTTGCAAGCATTAAATTCTTTAACATGAAATTAATTAGTCTAATTAACATACAAATTCTAATAAGATTATGTTTCAACTTGTGCCACTGTAAAATGACAACAATAAAATTCAGCTAAACATGTGCATTTTATACACACACACACACACACACAAACATATATATATATATCTTGTGTGTGTGTTTATAATTGTAAATGTACGCAGAAAGCAAGACATGGCATGGTATGGCATGGCATAGCATGGAAAGGCAAGGCATGGCAAGCAAAGTAACCACCCCATATGAAAGGGCAAGAACATCTCATATATTATATGTAGTCGGTATATTGGGGGCTGATTTATGTGTGTGCATTTTGCACAGCAGGCAGAAGCAGTAGAGTAGCAGCCACTCATACAAATACAAACATAAACACACACATACATATATATATATATTTATACGTGTTGTGCATATTTATAATATTTATTTATTTATTTGTTTTCCATTGATAAATTCAAATAAATTTGAATGCTTTCTTTTATAGCTATTGCTGCTACAGATGGAAATTCAATGGGCGCTTCAGGTGACAATGATAGCAAAGATTCGCATGCAAATGCTGAAAAGGATTGGTTCCATGACGATATTGATTCATCACATTATCATCATGCTGAGGATTATGAAGATGATTTCGATTCGGACAACGATTTCGATGAATCTTATAGTAGTCGAGGAAAACGTAAACGTGGTTCACGTCCAAGACGCTCAAATGCCAATCTGGATGGTACACCAAAACGTGGACGTAAAGGTGGCGGTATGTCGGCTTGTCTAATCTTTAATATTATACTTATAGATTAGCTATAATAATCTTCTATATATTGTAGGTAGTCGACGTCGTAATGCTACTGATGGTGATACGGGTGATCGAAGGCGACGTGGTGGTGCTGGCAATAATGCAAATACTTCAGCTGCAGCAGCAGCAGCAGCGGCGGCTGTTGCACATGCGGCTAGTACAGCAGCAGCGGCAGCTGCCACAGGTCTATATGCAACGCATTCAAATTCAGCATCACCAATACCCATTATCGATGAAACGTCACAGTCAGCATTGGTGATGACAACAAATCTTCCATCATCATTTGATAAGAGTTCATTGAATGATGCAGGTGCTTCAAATGATTCAATACCATTGGCAACAATGGCTAGCATGGGTATGGCAGCAGCAGCAACAACAACATCGGCAACAACGCCAGCAATATTTACAACTGTTAATACGTCACCAGCAACACCATTGGCAAGTCCCAAGAAACATAAACGTGCCGAACGTGAAGTTGCACAGCCATCACCATATTGTGATTTCTGTTTAGGCGATCAACGTGAAAATAAGAAAACGAATATGCCGGAAGAGCTTGTATCATGTTCAGACTGTGGAAGATCTGGTCATCCGTCATGTTTACAGTTTACGCCGAATATGATAATAAGTGTTAAACGCTATCGCTGGCAATGTATTGAATGTAAATATTGTTCTATTTGCGGCACCTCAGACAACGATGATCAGCTTCTATTTTGTGATGATTGTGATCGTGGTTACCATATGTATTGTCTATCACCGCCACTGGTAACACCGCCAGAGGGATCATGGAGTTGCAAGCTTTGTATGGAAGAATTTCACAAGCACAAATAATAATAATAATAATAATATTATGATAATAATAATAATAATCGTTGGACACTTGATTAAAGTGAAAAACAAAATCGAAGAGAAAAAGTACCACAAAGAAAAGAATACAACAGAACGGAGTAGTGCAGAGCAGAGCAGGAGCGTCGTTACAGATGTTTATGTCTTTTGTTTATTCCCCCTCCCCCATACCACACACACACACGCATACACACATACATACTTGTAGTACATACTAACTTAAATTTAGTGTGTGTGACAGCGAAACTCATTAACATACTGCGGCAGCTTTTGAAATTAATTCAAGTTTTTTTTATTTGATTTTATTCTGATTTTTTTTTTTAAATTTCATTTTAAGTATTCCTTAGTACTTTTTAATCTTATGTGTAGCTTCTTAATTTTAATTTTTGTATTTTGTAATTACGCTTATAATATTGACCCACCATATACGACTTTCCCTTTGTCCCCCTTTTTATCCTTCCTTCAAACAAATCTCCATATAAGTATTGTAAGTATT
The DNA here is from genome assembly GCA_037044475.1 of Zaprionus obscuricornis. Taxonomy (NCBI): domain Eukaryota; kingdom Metazoa; phylum Arthropoda; class Insecta; order Diptera; family Drosophilidae; genus Zaprionus; species Zaprionus obscuricornis. The sequence goes on from JBAMBR010003987.1 coordinate 46,611, forward strand.
TCCAGCCTTCCGCGCGCGCAAAAGTGATTGTCACACATTTTATACAATTCGTTAAGTAACAAAAAAACAAAATAATTTCTCCCGCATCTCATCATGTCCTTGTATCAATTATTTACAATTAATTTTTATGTACAATTTATGATCTATATATTTCTATGAAAAATTATAATTACCATAATGCCAATAAATACTGCAAGACTTTTTGCATATTTTATCGATGCTCCCTATTAATTATAAACAAAAAAAAAAATATACAACTTAAACTCAGGTTTAAAAATATATTAAAAAAAAAATTCAATTATTTAATTCTATTAATAAGACTTTGTTTGCATAAGATTGAAATACCCTTTGTTAATGTTATATGCAGGGTATTTACAATGGAAATTTGTCTGTTAAACAAAGTGTAAATTATTGTTAAAGAATCTTTTTTTTTGGTAAGTAGGTTGGCAAATCTTGCCTTCTTGTCTTTGTAAATTTGTAATTTTGATTTGAAATTTTAACAATTGTTTGTTAATTGCTTGAAGTTAACTTGCAGACAACTTCAGTCAACATTTAATTTACAACTGCATTTAGTTAGTCGTCATGAAGCATTGCGTGTGGTACTATATCTGTCTGCTGTGTCTTGTTTGGCCTGCAGCGCTTAAAGCCAAACACAATCGTGCTAAACGTTTTCTTATATTTCCACGGCAGGCACCAACAAGACATCAGGTATAAAAATTCTTTATTTTTTTTTTATAATTTTTTTTCTTTAATTATAAAAATCTGTTTAGTTCATTGCTGGCATTGGTATACCGGCTGATTTGCCCTACGAATCATTAACAGTTGGTCATGTCTTAAAGGCTGAATTTTTTTTACCTTATAATGCAAGTGTTTATCGTCAAAATCCTTATCTGCCGGAATATAAACATACACAAATTGATTTAGATGGCGGTGCAAATAATCAAATACAATTTCGTAATATGTTAAAAAATCCAACAGACTTACGTTGGCAAATTTATGCTTATATAGAACATATGCTCAATGGGTAAGTTTTGGATGGTAAGGAGGAAAATATAGAACTATATTTATATATTACTCTTATCAGTTATGGATATAATGGACATGAGTGTCTACTGAAAACCATATGCGAAGCAAATACTATACGATTTTCAAAAAACTTTAGTGTATTGCATGAACTTTTACATCTGATGTTAAGGTTTGTTATACTTGTACTCTACAGATCATTATAATTTCTATATGTATTATTATTCTCTATGTGTATAGCCCCTCAACAACATTGAATAAACGTTCGGTTGATGCTTATGATTTTCTATATGCTGAGAAGACAAATTCAATTAATGCAGCAGATTGTGAGATCTATGACTGTAATATTAAGCTATTAAATTGGATATCGGAAGTAATGCATTTAAAGATTTAAATTAATATGTATGTAAATAAATATTATATTTAAATAAAATTTCTGAAGATTTTACTACAATTTGATTACAAAATCTGATCTGATCTCATCTGATATTATGAAAATAATTGTTTTTGATTTTCTTTTGGAATTTCGGTAGATTCTCTTAATTTTGGTCCTACAATACATTTGCCAAAATGTTCCAAATCATTTTTAAAGTATTTATCTATTACAAATTGTAATTCATCTATTGTTACGGCTAACATACGCGTACGATACTCTAAGGCCATCTCTTGAGATACTCTGTAGATAAAATTATTCATGCCAATATCACCCGGTGATGTTGGATAATCAAATTGATGTAAGACGGCTAGCTTTGCCTCTAATACCTGTTGCTCATCAAATATTTCTCTTTCAGCTTGTAGCCAATCACAAGTTTGATCAAATATATGCAATGTTTTTATAGAATTTGGATCACGATAACTATAGAAATTGAAAAGTCCATCCAAACCAATTCTAGCTCCAGTACCATGGGCACCATACTGTGCACAGATCACAGGCAATAGATATTTATCCGTTATTAATTTGGATAATACACGTAATACTGCATGATCCTCATGCATATATGGAGCTGCCAGGAAAGTTTTTGCACAATAGTTTACTGGAATATTCATAGCATAATGTTGACTATTTGATTTAAGCAGTTGCATTTCCTTATTGTTCTCATTGTTTTGACAATTGTTACTATCCTCATCATTTGGCCACATTTCCAGAAAAGTATTGTAGTGCTCCAAGGCAGTTGAATGATACTCATCGGAACAATTGATTGCAGCACGCATGTTTCCTTTGCTAAATAGCTTAGAACCAATTGCTAATAATTGATCTTGTATTTCCATAGCATTATATTTTCGAGCATATGTTTTTATAAATTCTAGATGTTCGATACCGGACAATAGAAATTTCAATTTGGCAGCATTGGTAACTTGAGCAGCGGCACTTAATACAGCATGTAAATGTCCAGAATTTATAATACTACCAGATATATTTGATATATAATTCTCAATTAATTTCTGTAGGCGTTGCGTATTTTTTATAGTAAAATTCAATAATAATTCTTCGCATAGTGAGAACATATCGATGACATTTTTGTTTAATGCTTGAGTTGATATCATTAAACCGACATTATAAGTTTTAGCATCCCAAACATTTTCCACAACTTTAGTTTGAAAATGAAAACCGGAAGTTGCCGAATGTTTTAATAAATCAAATTCACGATAATCAATTGTATCAATTGTTCCCATAGCATTAATAATATAACAGAAGAGTGGCACAAGTTGAATATCTTCTACAGCTAATCCAGTAATATTAAACATAAACTTGAGATAGGTTATGTTATTGGTGGAAGTCTTACAGAACTGTGTGGGAACATTTTGTATATTTAACTCTTTAACTTCTGGTAATATTGGAGGTTCCTTTATATCGTTCAGTGATAAACAAGGTAAAATATTTGTATTTTCTGTAGATTCTTGTATTGCTTCTAGCTGATGGTTTAAATCATTCAATTGTTCGCTGATTGTATTATTAATTTTCTGTTCTAATAAATTATCTTCAGCCAATCGAAAGTTTTGCTCATAGAATTTATCTGGTGTCATTGTTAAGATTAATTTATGTTGATTATTTGCAAAATATTTTTCTGTTAATTCTGGTAAATAATTTGTATTTTCTTTTAATTTTGAAGAAAATTTTGATATTTGTTCTGAATGATTTAAATTGGCAACAATGTCACCCTCATGATTCCATAATGCCATAGATCTATATAATAAAGTATTACCAAAATTTATACTTTTATGTTTATATGATAATTCAAGATTATCTATTACGCATTCAATATGATCAGCATCGAAACCTTTTGACATAATATTATAAATAGCTTGATCAAAATAATCCAAGAATTGTTTAAAATCATCAATTTTAAGATCTTGTAATCCGACAATAAAATACGTATCCTTACAACTTTGACAGTATCCTGTATTGCAATTATAACCACTCGAAAATATTGGTTCTATTAAATTCTTATAGAACGGAGAATATGGACCATCAAGCATTAGTTTGCTTAGTATATTCAATTCGAATACTTCCTTTATATTGCTACGATCAGACATTAATAGTGCTACGCCAATTTGATTCTGTTTATCTGATGATGGACAACTAGAAATATGTAAGCTATGTGGTTCAGTCCAACGTTCTTGAGTTGGTGTATGACTATATGTTGTGGCTATATAGTCAGTATTGCTCAGATATTGCTCATTGAGTAATGATAGTGTCTGCATTACATCCTTGGATCCATAACAGAAAATACGCGCATTACTTGGATGATAAAACTTACGATGATAATCAATAAGTTCTTCATGACTCAATTTTGGTATATGCAATGGATCACCATATGCAACATATTGATAAGCATGATCAGGCATTAAATTACTAAGTAAATTTCTTCGAAATATTTGCGAATTATCATGCAACATATCCTTCATTTGATTATAGACACAGCCTTTAAATACAAGTTCCGATTTTGGATTTTCCACATCTTTGGGTTCAATTCTCCATGCTTTTTCTTTAAAATCAGTATACATTAAATTTGGTCTATAAAAATAATGAAATGTTTAAAAATTTTGGGTATTATGAAATATATTTATATACCTAAACACTGCATCCAAATATATATGCTGTAGATTTTGAAAATCAATTTCATTTCTGGTTGAGAATACATACATTGTATAATCATCGCCAGTCAATGCATTCACATTACTAGCAACGGATCGATTATGCATTTTCGATATTGGCTCACGAACTGGAAAATTTTCAGAGCCACATAGAACAAGATGTTTCAAAATATGCGCCACACCTGTAGAATTTGTAGGGGGCGTACGAAAATTGATGGCAAACACATTATGATCATCGTTACAATTTAAATGCCAAAATTCTGTGCCAGTTTCAATATGTTGAAATCTTGTTGATATTAGATTATAATCGGTAATAAATGAATTTTGTTTACACTCAAAATCATTATATAATTTGCCTTCTTTATATTTATAATCATTTTCTAACATAACAAATGGCATTTCCATTGGTGCTATAATTTCTGTACGCCAATCAATGCCATCCCAATCATTTGTGATTGAGTAAAATTTTGAATGTTGCACACGAAAATGATTTATTAGCTGCTGTTGCATGCATGTTCTTAACGGCCGATGTAATGCCCGCAAATATTTGAAGCGCCTAAACATTTCTAAAAATTTGGAATTTTGAAATTTTGAATTTAATTACCGAAAATTATTTTTTCAAATTTTAAACATTGTCTATTTAAAAAAGAAAAAAAAAAAAATAAATAAATAAATAAATCAAATTTATTTAATTTAACATTTTTCAAATTGTTTTTCGATTTGTCAATTTTGTTTAGTATTTTTGCTACAAGTAATCGATTTGGTATTTAATATGTCATCGATACATCGTTTCAAAAAACTCACATGCTATCGATACAGTGTTGTTAAATACAAGCAACCGATGAGCGATAATCGAACATGTACGATTATTGTACATATGTATTTGGTTCAGAGAAGAGTGCATTTTATTTTTTTGCTATAACATCTCGGTTTTCATAGCTGGTAAGTATTTTAAGCAAGTATTTTTTTAATTATGTTATTATTATGCGAGTGCAACTGTAAATTCATTTAATATATTAAATAGAAATTAATTTCTTTTCGGTAAGTTGTCAACATACGAAAAACACTTGCTGCAAAAAGTAGAAAAATACACACATACAAACACATAAGTATACATGCATAGAGACACACATACATGCATATATTTATGAATGCCGGCTGATGTAACTGTAGAACTCGTGTTGTGTTATTTTATTTTTGTTCTTATTTTATACATATATTGGTTAGTTTTACGACAATCATACAATTTGTATTATTAACTTATTCATTTATAGAAAAAAAAAATAAAAAATAAAAAAAAAACCAACAGCAACAGCAACAAACAATAACAGAAAATGCTCAAACATTTATGTTGGTTAAAGGCCTTGCCGCCGCGCCGCCCCACAATTAACGCGCTGCCATCATATCAATTCGCCGGACGAAATTTCAAGTCATTCACAGCTGCTGTTAATAATGCACGCAATGATGTTAAACCATCATGTTCAACAATTCAAAATGAAATGCCATATGTGTCGAATGAGCAGCATAAATATAAATTGACAGAGGGCAATATATATGAAGGATTTAAATGTGAACGTGTTGAATATATTCCTGATTTTGAGTTAACATCATGTACATTACGACATATGGGAACTGGCACGGAATTTTGGTATATCGATCGTAAGGATACAAATAATGTATTCTCAATTAATTTTCGTACAACACCATTTAATTCAACTGGTTTACCGCATATATTGGAGCATTTAGCATTATGTGGCTCGAAAAATTTTCCAGTACGTGATCCATTTTTTAAAATGCTTAATCGATCGGTGGCAACATTTATGAATGCTATGACTGGACCAGATTATACACTATATCCATTTTCAACAATGAATGAAGTTGATTATCGTAATTTACAGAAAATTTATATGGATGCCGTTTTTAGGTAAGTATTCCCTATATATATTCAAAAAAAAAAATTCTCATATATATATATTGCAGACCAAATTTAGCACATTTAGATTTTCTACAAGAAGGTTGGCGACTCGAACATAAAGATTTACATAATCGTCAATCGGAGCTAACTATTAAAGGTGTCGTCTATAATGAGATGAAAGGTGCCTTCTCCGAGAATGCACAAGTATTTAATCAAAATTTATTAAATAATATGTTACCCAGTCATACATATGGTTATGTATCTGGTGGCAATCCATTGGAGATACCAAAATTAACCCATGCCGATCTAGTTGATTTCCATCGTAAATATTATCATCCCAGTAATGCGCGTATCTATTGTTATGGTTCCTTTGATATTAAAAAAACACTTGCATTTGTCAATAAGGAATATTTATCACATCATGAATGCATTGATATTTCATGTACACGCATACCATCAGAAAAGAAATGGACACAGCCACGTAATGTACATATTCCTAGCAGATTGGATACTATGGGTGCTAGTTTTGATCGACAAAATCAAATGGCAATTGCATTAATGATGTGCGATATTAATAATATACAAGAAAGTTTTGAATTAAATGTACTTTCTGAAGTGCTAATTCGTGGACCTAATTCTAATTTCTATAAAAGTTTAATAGAACCAAATTTCTCTGGTGGTTATAATCAAAGTACTGGATATGCGCCTGATTGTAAGGATACATATTTTGTTGTTGGATTACAAGATCTAAAGGTTGAAGATTTTAAAAAATTTACCGAAATTTTCGATCAAACTGTGGATAAAACAATAAAAGAAGGATTCGAGGCACAGCATATTGAAAGTGTATTACATAATTTGGAATTATCATTGAAACATCAAAGTCCACATTTTGGTAATGCATTATTATTTAATTCAACTTCATTATGGAATCATGAAGGTGATGTTGTTAGTAATTTACGTGTATCAGAAATGATAGCAAAATTACGTTGCAAATTAAAGGATGATAATAAATATTTTCAAAATAAAATTGAACAATATTTTCAAAAAAATAATCATAAATTAACATTAACAATGTCACCAGATGAATTATATGAGGAAAATTTTAAGCAGGCTGAGGCTGAGATGCTAAAACAGAAAGTTAACGCTCTCGATAGCGATAAATTGGAGACTATTTACCAAAATGGATTAAAATTAGAGGCATCACAGAAAGCAACTGAAAATGCTGATATATTACCATGTTTATCGTTAGGCGATGTTAAAGAACCGCCAAAATTACCCCAAATTGATAGGAAAACCATACAAGATGTCTCCACACAATTATGCAAAGTGCCAACTAACGAAATTACATACCTAAAATGTTTATTTAATATAACTGGCTTAAATCAAGATGAAATTATGCTAGTACCATTATTTTGTAATGTTATCAATGATATGGGTACTGCCAATCATGATTATCGTCAATTTGATAAATTGGTATTATCAAAAACTGCTGGCATTGAGTTTAAATTGAATTTTGTTGAAAATGTTCAAGATGCTAAAACTTATCGTCTTGGCTTAATGATGACAACTCATGCACTTGATAAAAATGTATCCGATATGTTTGCATTATGCGAAGAATTGTTATTAAATTTTAAGCTAGAAGATACTGGACGACTTAAAATGTTAATTGAGAATTATATATCAAATATATCTGTTGGTATTGCAAGCTCTGGACATTTATATGCAATGTTAAGTTCTGCTGGTCTTGTTACTGATGCTGCCAAATTGAAATCATTATTATCTGGTGTCGATCATATTGATTTCATGAAAAAATATGTTGAACAACATAGCACTGAAGAAATTCGTGATCATTTAAAAAATATTGGTTCTAAAGTATTCAACAAGGGAACAATGCGTACTGCCATTAATAGTTCTGAGGCATATCAAGCAACTGCTTTGGAACATTATAATCATTTTCTCGAAAAGTTACCCACTAAGGAGAATACAAAAACAAAAATGGAATTGAATTTGTTGAAACCAAGTTTCCAACATTATGTTATGAATATACCAGTAAATTATTGTGCTAAAGCTTTCTTTGCTGTGCCATATTTGCATGAGGATCATCCAGTATTACGTGTGCTGGCTAAACTTGTCTCAGCTAAATATTTATTACCTGTGGTACGTGAACAGAATGGTGCCTATGGTTCTGGTGCTAAAATTGGCTCTGATGGCATCTTTAGTTTCTTCAGTTATCGTGATCCGCATTCAACAAAAACATTGGAAGCATTTGATAAAACTTATGATTGGTTAAAGGCTGAAAGTAAAAAACTTGATCAACAAACATTATTCGAGGCTAAACTTGGTGTACTACAACAATTGGATTCACCAACGGCACCTGGAAATATTGGCATTGATTATTTCCTATATGGTGTATCACAGGAAATGTTTGTAAAATATCGTTCACGCGTATTATCTGTAACAATTGATGAATTGCGCAATGTAATTGATAAATATTTTAAGGAAGATCCAAAACATTTTGGCAAAAGCATTTTAGGACCAGCAAATGATAAGTTAGAACAGGAGACGAATCTTAAATGGAAGATTATATCCTAAGTATAGTTTAATGTACTACACAAGCACACTCACACACAAACACATACGAAAAAAAAATATGAGAAAAGTAATGAGAAAAAAAAAAATTAATAAGACTGTATATATAATTATATATATATATATTATATATTTATGCATACATTCAAACGTTTGGTTTTTTTGTTTGTTGTTGTTTATTTTTATTTTATTTTTTTTTTTGTTATTTAATGAATGATTAAAGAAAAAAAAATCTATCATCAATTCATCTCAAAACTTATGATGATATTATTATAAATGTTATTTAATATATATATGTATGTATGTTTACGAAATTTTGGAAAAAATCTTTAAGTGAATTACAGTTATTTGTTTGGCATTTATCTGCAACTCTTGTTCTTAGTATTAGTGTAAAATACAAATGATTAACAATATCTTTATATATAATAATATTTAATATTTGCAGAAATGTCGCTGCCTCCAAATTTTGATACTGACGATGCATATTTTAAAGCTGTTGTTCAATTTTTATATGCATATTCTTGGGTTTATCGCGAAGCCAATACATCATGTCTAACTTCATTATACTGTATGCCCGATGATTTTAAGACATACTTTCTAGGCATATCGAATGATGATCTAAATAATTTTCCATTTGTATTTGAAAATTTAGAAGCTTGTCCGACAGTCAGTGCAAGATTATCGTCAACAAATTGTTAAACTTACAGCAGCTGAAAGTAAAGTTATTAATTTAAGCTTGGAAAAGTCAAAAAAATGTAGTAGAAAAAAATATTATGAAATAGAATTATTGGCTGATAATATTTATAAGCATTGTCAGGAGTCTGAACTTGTTATAGATTTAGGTTCTGGTTTAGGTTATCTAAGTGAAGCTTTATTACGTAGAAATTCAAAATATTTAATACTTGGCTTGGAGGCAGCTGCTGAACGTGTAGCAACAGCTACCAAACGTTATAAAGAATTACTGCCACAAGAGAATTGGCAACGTATTAGCTTTAAGCAACAATTTGTAACAGCAGCAACAGAATCATGTGAATATATAGAGAATTATGCCTTAGAATTATTGCAATGTAATGCAATGTCAATGAATGTAAGAAGAACTATAATTGGTTTACATGCTTGTGCAGACTTGAGCATTGATGCAATGTTATTGTTTATGCAAATGCCACAAGTGCAATGTCTACACATAATGCCATGCTGTTATCATAAGCTGCAATTAAATGAAGATTCAACTACAAAAATGTTTAAGAATTTTCCACTGAGTGCAGCATTACATGCAGTAATATCTGCAACATCAGCTGAAAGTTGTTTCAATCGTCCTTTTATGCGTTTAGCCTGCCAGGAGACTAAAACACGTTGGCCAAACGATGCACAGCAGCATATGAAACATGGTTTGGCAATGTTTTCACGTGCCTTGGCAACAACTTTATGTAATGAAAATGAATTGATGAAAATTAATCGCAATTGCAAACAATGCGATGATCTGCAAACATTTGCTAATTTTAAGCAAAAATATCATTTATATAGTCGACTAACAGGTGAAATCATTGATTGGCAACCTGTGCATGAAGAACGTTTTCAACAAGTGCATGAGAAATATTCTGCTGGACAAGGATATCGTTTAGCTGAAGCACTTTGCTGTCTACAGGCCAGCATGCAGGTAATTTTATTTAAAATTACTTTGTATTTTATTATTTTTAATTTTTAATTTTTTTATATTTACATTTTGTTTTATTTTGCGCATAGGAAATCTGTGAGAATCTTGTGCTATATGACCGTCTATGTTATTTGAGAGAAATCGCTGCTGCACAGGGACAACGTTTAGATGTACGCTATGAGAAATTGTTTGATGAAAAAGTATCGCCGCGTTGCCGTGTACTGATTGCCAGAAAGTTGTAAATGCGGGCTGCACACATGTCCATACATGCACATGCACAGTGGGCATGAAAGTGTTTTTTTCATTAGTAAAAATTTATTTTTAAATAATATTAAGAATTGTTAAAAAATTAATATTTTATATTTAAGTTTTTTTTTTTAGTAATTTTTTTTAAAAATAAATTCATTTAAAATAAATAATAAATGAAACTTACGTTTACGCACTGTGAGCAGCAACAAGATTTTTCGACTACAACAATTTGTATATTTAAGTTCACTGTTGTAAAATTCTCTCTCTCTCTCTCTCTCTCGCTCTCTCTCACTCACTGTATCATCTTGTGGTGGATCCAGATGACAATGTTGCCGTTGGCGCTACCATTGAGCGTTAATACAATTAGCAAGCACTTCGCTACAATAGCAAAATTGTTTAAAATTTCTTTCAGCCAAGTTTCTCAACTCCCTCTCCCTTTCTCTGCTGCACAGTCTCATACTCTGCTGCAACATAAGTCTCTGGCATCTCGACCGCTATCTGTTGCCATTAATTAAAATCAATGCCAAAGCTAAGGTAAACTTTGCATTTTCTTTTTTTTCTTTTTTTTTTTGTAGTCCTTCCTTAGACTAAGCAAACATATTATGTATAAGTGCTTTGACTTTTTACTCATTACTTCTATATAGTGCTAGCTGTGTGGGCTTTGCTATTTTAATTCAATTTCATTTACATATACATATATATATATATATATATATATGTATTGGTATCTGTTACATCAGCCTCACTGCTGAATGCATAAACAATTGTGTCACTTGCAAGTAGCTAGCAAAAAGTTAATTGTTTTCAGCATAGAGTTATATGTATAATTATGCTCTAGCTATATTCTGCAGTTGAAGTAGCTGTTAAGCAAACACGACTTATTAATACCCTGCACTGCATTGTATGGCCAGCACTGCTTGGTAATTTGTTATCTGTATAATTTCTGTTATAGAAATTAAAATCGAACTACGATTTTTAAGCAAAATTATAAAATTTTTATAAATAAAATTTATATGCAAAAATATAGCATCTTTGCCCACTGTCATTGCTGAGATATAGATAATAGATAAACTTTAGTATTTGTGCTGCCATATAGAGCAGCATGCATGCATTTTATTTGAATATTTAATCAATTTAATATTATATTAATTATTATTATTATTATAATTCTAGAGACTAGATATAGATATTGTATAAGCAAATATTCAATATTTTGGATTTTGTTTTTTTTTTTTGGTATACAGTAGAATAATTTATTTACAGTTAATTTTGTGGTTATTAAAACTTTTCCAGCCCCGTTAAAAATTTTAATACCATTTTAGAATTGTTGTTGTTGCTGTTGTTACTTTTTTTGTGCTACTATGTGAAACTAAAAAATCGCAATAAGCCAAAGGATAACAATGTTATTTCATATAGTATATGTATGTATCTATGTAACTGTTTATAGGTTTTTCTATGCCAGGAGGATCAGGTGATACTATCTTAGGATGGTCAATCAATTGCAATTGTCGCTGTCTGTCCCACTGTCACTGAATGTCATGCCACATTTGCATCTTAGTCTCTGTTGTTGTTGTTGTTATTATTATTATTGTTGCTATTATTGGCATCCTCTGAAGCTATGCTATTGGAGTCCATGGCCATAAGACCTTCATTACGATTTAACATATTTTCCCTATATAGAAAAAAATTTGCTAATTAAATCAAAAGGCAAAGAATTTATAGCTGAAAAAACTTACGTATTAACATTGCTGCAGCGATAAAAGTTACTGATGCCTGTATAAACGCAGGACATGGTCATTGACATTGGATGAGTTGCTCTTAATCTGCCGCCAATTTGTTCATTTTTCTCATCAGATTCAATAGAACGATCGGTATCTTGCAAAGATGCTTTATTTATGCCAACGCCAAGTGTATTTTGTTCATAGGGTGATAAATACTCATCGCTACGTTTACCATAACGTGAGCCTAAAAAGAAACGATCATTTCGTGGTACAATTATTAAACGTCTTGCTTTCGAGGTGCCTAATCCTCCAGAATTGGCATTTCCACTGCCTATGGCAGCATTTCCACTTGAACGTCCGTAACGACTGCCCACAAAAAATGCGGGACGCTTGAGCATTGTGCGAAGTTCTAAAAGCAAAAAAAAAAATTATAAAAATAAATTATAGAATTATATTTTCGTCTTAATTTATCATTGCCAACTTACCGCTATCCTTGTGCAGCTCATTATCATTACCGTAAGGTATATCCGTTGCGGCTGCTGTTAAAACTCCTTGCGCCAGAAATGCAATGAGCGTGAGCAGTAGAAGTCCTACATAAGACTTGAGAAATAAGTTTGAGTTTGACTCCAACATCTTGAAATGTAACTGTAGCTGTAGTGCTCTGTAAATTATAAAAATAAAATGAAAGTTGTGATTAATTTCTATAAATTGAAACTAAATTGTAAATATTGAATATTAATAAATATTAAAAATAATATAAAAAATAAATAAAAATACAAATATATATATAATTAAAAAATTATTAAAAATAATATTAAGAATTATTATTAAAAATAATATTAAAAAATATTTTGAAAAATAAAAAATATATAAAATAATAAAAAATATTTTTAATAATATTTTGAAAAATAATAATAAAATAAATATTATTTAAAATATTATTAAAAATAAATGAAAAATAATAATAAAAAATATGATAAATAATAATAAAATAAATATTATTTAAAATATTATTAAAAATAAATGAAAAATAATAATACAAAATATGATAAATAATAATAAAATAAATATTATTTAAAATATTATTAAAAATATACTATTGGCAAATTTCTAAATATTCTCAACTGTAAATTAGAAAATATTTTTTAATATTTTTTTTTTCTAAGCAATTTTTTTTAGCATATATAAAAGACTTTGTCTCCCTCAGCTGACAAGAACTCAGGGACCGCAACACTTGCGTTGATGCTGGGCAACAGTAGCAACAAGAGCAGCAGCAGCAGCAGCAGTAGCAGCAGTAGCGGCAGTAGCAGCAGAAGCAGCAGCAGCAGCAGCAGCTTGTCTTATTCAATTTGTATTCATTAATATGAGTATGAAAGTAAAATTTGACTCTGTCCGACGTGCATTAATGGTAATTACAATTGCGTTGCAAGGGCCGTGCAAAATTGTGTGGACAACAACAACAACCATAATAACAACCACAAAAACAACCATAACAACAACCACAATAACAACAACAACAACAACATGCAACAATTTGTATTGGATGTCAGCCACAAGCTCTCACTTCCAGTTGCTGCGTGCCGCTACCCTCCCCCAGGAGAGAAATATACCTTTTGGACACGTAAATTGCGAGGCTCTCGCATTATAATTAAATTTTATTTTATTTTTCGTTTTTTTTTCGTTTTTATTATTATAACATTAATAATGTGACATACAAAGGCAGCTTGAGTTTTTAATGCAAGAGCGAATATTATTATTTGCGGTTACAACTATAAATTGTATATCCTTGTATATCCTTATATATGTATGCTGCTCATTAAGCAGATACAGATACTTTATATATATATATATATATATATATATGTATATATAGAGAATTTATCTTATATTTAATCAAGTTTGAGTCTAAGTGCATAATTTGCAAAATGAAATTAGGTTACGTTTTGATTGCTGGCTGATTGACAGTTGATTAGTTTTGATGAAAGCATTTTAAACTAGCTCAACGACAATTTAAGTTACTTTTTTTTTTGTTAGCCTTTCATTTCCTGCTATAAAATAAAAGAAAAAAGAGGCCAAAAAATAGCCAATAGAGAAGATGACTACGTGATGGCAGCAGGTCAAAGCTATCATAGCACTAAGCTCTCATAAGATTTCTTCTTTCTTCTATAAATAGACAAGTCTTGAACTCTACAGTTTAGTCTAGTGACAGAGACAGCGACAACGACAACGACAACGACAGCAACTAATTGTATTTGCAAAATGCATTTTAGCCAAGCTATGAAACAAATCTTGCTATTGGCTTTCTTTGTAGCCATTGTAGCCTGCAGCGATGATGCAGCCAAAGCATTGCCCAAACGTAGTCTCACTGAGGCAACAATACCTTGGTCTTCCACTAGCAGTGGACAAATTGGTTTTGGTGGCGCTTGGAATGCTGCTGGTGGTTGGGCAAATCTTGCTGCTGGCTCACATAGTGCTGGCTGGAGTGCACCACATAAAACGGCACCATCACCCAATGAGGTGGCAAATGCCATTTCAGCTGCCAAACAGGCATCGGCTAATGTTCTTATTGCCCAGCAACAGATGCAGGCAGCCAAAGAGAATGTATTGAATCAACAGCGCATTGCCATGGAGAAGGAGACACATGCGGCAATCCTAACACAAAAATCTGAAGCTGCTGCAGCTATACAACGTTCTGAGGCTGCTTCAGCTGCCTCAGCTGTTGTACTGGCACAACAACGACTTGCTGCCTCCAAGGCAGCTGTGGCATATCAACAGCGTATAGCAGCAGCACGTGAAGCAGAGGCTGCCTCAGCATTGCAACGTTCGGCACATGCAGCTGCAGCAGAGATACAAAAAACTGAATTTGAGGCTGCCAAATTTGGGCAATATACACGTAATGGCAATGCGGGTGCTGCACATCATTTAACTATTATCAAGGATGCAGCACTTTCGCCCATTACAGCGGGCACAAATCATGTTACAAATCTGGAAACTTTGGGTTTGGGACCTTGGCTAAATGCTGCCAATGGACATGGTAAACCTGCAACACCTTCAGCTTGGTTGTAATATCATTTTGGGCGGCTGCACGAAATTAAACTTAAAACTTGATGTTTGTACAAATGAAATAATTGAAATATAATAAGCGCATTTACAAAAAGAAAAAACTAGAGTATTCTATAGTCGGTATGGCAAAGAGTTGAAAAATGACAGATAAAAATTCAATTTTGGACTAATGTTTGCTCTCTTAGTTATGATACAGTGCTTGAAGTATGCTAAAATGTTGATAGTATGTGAAAAAAATATTAATATTGATAGATGCCAAGTTTCGTTATTATATCTTACATAATGCCATGTGAATATCCTAGCGCAGCTGAGTAAACGTAGCAGAAAGAAAATTTTATGCAAGAAATTCCATTTTCGACTAACACTTTGCTCTGTCAGCTCTGTTACAATGGGAGAAATATGCTAAAAATTTTGACAGAATGTAGCAGAGGTATAAATATTGATCTATGTCAAGTTAAGTTTCTATAACTAGTAAATAATATTGATAGATCGATAGCGCAAGTTGAGTATCAGACAATAGTTCACTATCAAAATGTTCCTCTTGTCAAATATGCATCCTGGAAAATATATTTGCTTCCTATATATTTGCTTCCTGTATATTTGCTTCCTGCATATTTGCTTCCTGCATATTTGCTTCAAATATATATTTGCTTCCCGTACTTCCCGAAAAACTGTCATAGCTTCCCAAATAGTGTATTAAGTTTTTTGTAGCTCAAAAGTGAAAAATTAATAAATTTTAGGGTTAACCTCAACTGTCCGAGTCATTAGCACGTTTAACAAACATTTTTCATGGTTTTTTTTTTTTTTTTGGCCAGCAAACAAATTAATTACAGACAATTGTTGGCAAAATGGATCAAAATACTGTCGACAACAACAACAACAACAACAACAGGAACAACAACGATTACTATGTAGACGCTTTAAGCTGTTATCCTTCATTTCTTCATCCACCTGTTGTCCAACATATTTGAACGCACACGTTTCTATTTTTTTTGTTTTTTTGTGTTTTTGTTTTTCATGCCAACATGTTTGGGACTTACGGTGTTTGGTTGGTCTCATTGGGGCGTCAACACGCCCAATACTGACCTCAACTTGAAGCTACAATGACTACAAAAAAAAAAAAAAAAAATAGTACATCCTCGTCGCCGTCGTCGTCTGCTTCAGAGAACTGTGCGTACGTTGGGGACAAGTTTTTGCAGCGATGTTTTTTGCTGTGGCAAACCCAAAGTGTTGTCCTACTATTTTTAACAGACTTTTAGCTCTAATTTGTGACAAGCTGAAGCAAGACACAAGGCATGCGGTTACAAAGGTTTTCTTCTCATGTGACTCCTGTGATGCATTTTGTTCAGCTGCGGCATCCTACGCTTTTATTCACCTTCAGAAATGCATTAAATGCAAATATTTTTCATATGCAAGTTGTGCAAATAATAATAATAATAATAATGATAATGTGTCGTAATTAGTATTATCTATGCGCCAAAAACACTAGGGATTCATTTTCATGAGTAGATTTTCGCGTCACTGTCACTGTCAGTGTCTGTCAGTCTTACTCATGGGATGCATATGCGTATATGGCAAATACTAGTCATACTTATTAGTAGCTGACCTAGTTAAGAATAAGCTAAGGATACGAATCACGTTTTTCTATAACTTTTATATTAAAATATTGGATATTTATGAAATTGGAATGTAGGAACGTTTTTGTGCTAAGCTAAGTGTAGGAATAACTGTCTGGCAATAGCTTAAAAATTGTAATAATTATGAAGTTCTTAACGAGAAGTGAAATATACTAGATTTGCGTAAGTCCCAAAGGAGTCTTTAGCCATAATTTCCCCAAGTTTAGCTTTTTATCATGCTGAGATATTTAGGATATATAGGAACATTGTTATAAATATTCGACTCTTAAGGATTTTAGGACCATTGGAATGTTGTACGTTAAATTTGAAGAATACTTGACTTGTGTAAGTCCCAAAGGAAACCCAAAACCAAAGTTCCTAGCTCCAGCTCTTTATCCTGCTGAGATCTATGCCTTTACATAGGAAAATTGTAGCATAAACACTTCCGAGGCAGCAGCAGCAAAGTATCCTTGGCTTCATCCAAGGCTCTTCTGCTAACATTTCCATACAATAATTTAGTAAAATTTGAGAGAATTATTTATATACCTATGCATACAAAAAGCTTTGATGAAATCATTTCATTGTATATTTGTCACAAAGTGTTAGTCAGAATTGACAATAACTGCAGCTGATAATGAACTTGTGTTGCTTGCAAGCCACAGAGCTAATAGTCAAAGACTTTGCCACAGAGTCTACATATAATTGACTGTGAAATGATGTTGCGCTGACAGTGCTGATGAGTCGCGTCTGTTATAGCTTACAGAGGGAGTGAAGGAGTGTGGTGGGTGGTCGCGGTGGTCACGGGTAAAGAAGAGAGGAGATAGGAGATAGAAGCAATCAAGGTACATGATACAAATCCAGGCATATAACAAAGAGAAAGCAAAATGCGCATAAAGTTTTGCAAAGACAACAGCTAAGACTTTATGTGTATGTGTATGTGTGTGTGTGTGTGTGTGAGCTGTGTGTGTGTTGTGTTTCCTGTAGCTATTGTTATACTGCTACATAGAGTTTGAGAAACAAACAAATAAATTTTAATAGACGTCGCCAGGTGACAAACGCCGCATTAACTCGCACTAAATTGCAATTAGGGAATATTTGGTAATTTGCTAATTTTGGTAATTGCCAAGCGGGCGGAACAAAATTTCCCAAAAAAAAAACAAAAAAACAAAAACAAAGAAAGAAAGACAGCAGCAACAAGAAAAAAAGTATAATTTATTTTTTGAGCTAAAGATAAATCCTTTGGATTTTGCAATCCTTAAAAAAGAAAAAAAAAACACACCCAGTGACATCTAAGGGCCAAAAGGTTGAGTCTAAACTTTGTCAACTGTCTCAATTTATTTAAGTCTGAAAATAATGAAGTGTGTGCATTTATTTTAGCGCTACTGTCATAACATTTAGATAATGTTACAGTTACAGTTACAGTTATGGCAATTTCAGTCAGTTAGTTGATATTTTTTCCCCCTAATTATGATAAGGTTCCCATAACAAAAAAATGATGCCAATGGTTTTTCTTTACAAAATTCTATATGATTATGATTGTGATGCGATTGCGATTGCGATTGCGACGACTGCCCAATGTTAATGATAAGTCAATGTACGTATTATCAATTTTTGGTTTTTTTTTTGGAGGAGGGGGGGCATGTTGCCAGATAATACAATAGTTATCTGATACGTTTAGGTAGCTCGCTAATGATGTATAGATACGTATATATACTTATATATATAACTGTATTTAATTGCCGACAATCATAAATGTTTTTTTCTGCCGTTTCTCTTTTCCAATATTTCATGCCATGAAATTTCTTGTTCTTCGGGGTTTTTTTTTTTAAATCTCAATTTATGGTTTTCTTTGAAGGCAAGGGGGCGAAGCAATTCGCATTCGTAACGTATCGTAAATACTGTTATTACCGCCCATATAGCCAGCTATCAGCAGCAGTAGCAGCAGCAGCATCAGGTCCAATGGCATAATGGCCAACTTTACATTTGATTGCCACACATGAGATGCGAACCGATCCTAAAAAGAAAAAAAAAAAAACAAATTCCACTCCCCAAAAGAAAATACAGGTGGTAGGTAGCCTTAAAACGGACACGTACGAAATTTGATTTGAATTTTTGTGCCTGATTTGTGCGTCAGCAAAAGAATAACGGAACTGCCTGATAGCCAGATAGCCAGATAATCAGATAACCAGATGGGCCATTTACCAGGCACCTTGTCAACTTTACCACCAACAAAAAAAAAAAATACCAAACATTGTTATTGTTCTTCTGCTGCTGCTGCTGCTTGAGAAGCTGTGGTAAATTTGGCTCAGCAGCAGCAGCAAACATTGGCGGCAAGTTGAGCTTTAACTTAATTAAGATGTGGCTGAAATTGGCGTGCTGCTTTTTTTTTTTTTTTTGCAAAAAAAGGTAAAGAGCAAAAGGTGAACATTATGTTGATAGAATTTTAAAAGAACAAAACACGAGCAACAGCAGCAGCAACAGCAACAACAGCAGCAACAACAGCAGCAGCAGCAACAACAAGAAGAAGTACAAGCAAAACCCATCAACAGTTGCCATCAGCTTCTAACAGTTTTCACTCAGCTAATAATAAGCAAAAGTCTTGACTACTTGCCTTACACCTTTACCTCCCCTAACCGCGTTCCCTCCTCGCTCTCTCTCTCTCTCTCTCTCTCTCTCCTACTCTCTCTCTCTAGCTTAATTATTCGTTTAAGCCATATTTCACTTTTTAATATTTAATTTGAAGTTCAATTAAGATTTTTCTTGCAGAAGTCCAAAGACCATTGGCCAGCAGCCAACAGACAACAGACAGCAAAAATTTCACTGTCGATGACGTCTATCACATTTGTGTGTCCCACACACACACACACACACACATATACACAAAGAGTTTTTTGCCAGCTTTTTAAGCTGGCTTTAATATCTGACACCTTGCGGATTGTCAAGGGAATTGCGGTGGCATAAGAGTTAAAATGTTACGCGTGGGCGGCATGTTTTAAGCGTGCCATCATTAATTCTATTTATCCAGGCATGTTTCATGGCTTAATTCGATAGACACACATACATATTTATCTACATACATATTTAATTATATAATAGTTGCAATAGTTTTGACATACATATATATAATTATATTTCATATTCACTTCTTCTGTGTTTTTTTTTTCAAGTCTATAATAATTTTTGTTTTATTTTCTAAAATTTTTCGTATTATTTTTTTTTTGAAAAAATTTTATTTTTATTTTCTAGTTTTTGTTTTTATAAAATAAATTTACAATACAAAAAAATTTATATTAAAAAATACAATAAAATAATTGAAAAAAAAATATAAATGAGAAATAAAATAAAATAATTGAAATATTTTTTTTAAGACAAATTTTTTAAGAAAAATAAAATTGCATAATAAATTAAAAAAAAATTTTTTTGAAATAATTTAAATATTTTGTAAGATTTTTTTTTAGTAAAAATTTTTAAAGAAAAATAAAATTGCATAATAAATTTAAAAAAAAATTTTATAAAATATAATTTCTTGCTATAAAAAAATTATAAAAAATACTAAAATATACTTTAGGCGGCTTGAAGTTCCCTTTCATAGACTGTTCTTTATCCAAAGAAATTCAAGATAAAAATTTCAAAAAATTAACTTAATTTTAGGACAATTTTCTTTAACAAAAATTATAACGTTCCTGTCCAAAGAAAATTCTAAGGAAAATGTCTAACTCTTTGAAAAAATAGGTAAAAATATATATTTAAAGCTTTATGAAGTTGCCTTCCATAGAATTTTCTCAAAGAAATTGCAAGGAAAACTCTTTGGAAATTAAGTGAAACTTAAAGAATTCTTTAGAATTATGTAATAATGCATAAGTAATGAATTATCTAAGCATATAATTGTTCATTTAAATTGAATTGTATAAGACGAAAAGTCGAACAACAACTTTTATATAACTATACAAAGTCTATACTATACCAATGTATATATATATATATATATAGACTTATGTACATGCATAATTCAGAACTTGTCTTCAACTTATTAAAAGAAAATTAAGTAGCTGCTTTTGGCAATGTTTAGCATAAGCAAAAAAAAATAAATAAAAGTGATGAAATTGCTAATGAAATTGTTAATGAATGGATACTTAAACAGAAACTTTGCACTTTTTGTACTAACTAATGAGCTGAGCATTGTATATTAATATGTACGAGTATTTGCCTGAAGATGCCTTACAATAGATAAATATTATATAGTATGTTTGTTGTCAGTCTCTGTGTGATATTGAATATCTGTTAAACATAATAATAATCATAAATAATGTCATGGAAGGAGTAAAGAAACTTTGCAGCTCTTCGTACTTGTGGATTAAGATACTGTTGCCTTCAATCAATATTTATGATTTTGCAAGCCAAAGCGAGCCAAAACTGCCTGCAGCGTGCAAAGGACCTTTTTATTTTTTTTCTTCTTCTACTTTCTATCTTGCACTCTCTCTCTCTCTCTCTTGCTGTGCTGCAGAACCTGATAATAGTTTTTGTTTCGCGACAAATCGAAATTGAAGCCAAGCTACAAGCTGCCTGGCATAACAAGTTAAGGGGCTAAGCAGGAGGAAGCGGCATGGGAAACCTGTGCATCCCAAGGTGTTAGCTGAGTTATGTAAAGTGCAAGTGACAAAATTGACTAT
This sequence comes from Zaprionus obscuricornis, assembly GCA_037044475.1. NCBI lineage: Eukaryota > Metazoa > Arthropoda > Insecta > Diptera > Drosophilidae > Zaprionus > Zaprionus obscuricornis. The sequence continues at coordinate 68,207 of JBAMBR010003987.1, forward strand.
TGTCCTTCGCTAGAGATTCCCGCAGGCTTGCAGCGTATTATTAAACACTCTAAGGATCTTCAATGATATTGACTTTTCATTTTTTATAGCTATTTTCCGCATGCATAAATAAATAGTGCATGTGATTCTTTTCAGCCTGGCAAAACTGCGAATTGATAAATTCTGAAAAAAAAAAAAACAAAAAAACAAAGGAAAATACAAAGCGGACCACAAGCCAAATCCCATCAAGCTAAACATACAAACACATGAAATAACTTTCATATTTACATAAGCACACACACACACGCAGTACACCTACACACACATACATACACATACCAATACATTGGCTATCTATACGCTTATAAATTTCTTTATATTGACAGATTTTTTATTTGTTTTTGTAAGAAATTTCCTATCGCTGTCAGTTTTTTATTCTTGTTTATATTGTATCTGCTGCGGCTACTCAATTTCTAGCTAGCATAAAAATTTAAATGCCAAAATTGTCAATTGTCCATTAAAATGCAAAACAAAACACCTTTAAAAAAGGGTTGGGCACATCAAAGCTTTGGTAAATATATTTGACGCTAAACATATGAGCAAAGTTTTCTACATATAGTAGATATTGAAGAATTATTTACGTAATTTCAATTCTTGGAAATTATTTGTAAAATAAACAAATGAAAACATATGATGAAATATGAGAAAAATTTGCATATAATATTATAAAGAAAATTGTAACATTAAGTGTTAGATTTTTATGCATGGAAAATATATTTAAAATAAATATATTAATTTTAAATAAATTCAGTAATTTTTTTTTTATAGTTTTTACAATTTTAATTAATTTTTATTATTTTTTTTAGTAATTAATTGAAGGAAAATATATTTAAAATAAATAAATGAATTTTTAAATAATTTCAGTAACTTATTTTTTATATTTTTTGCAATTTGAATTAATTTTTATTATTATTTTTACTAATTATTATTATGTCAAAATTGTTGAAAAACTAATTTTGAAATGAAATATAAAACACATTGCCAGCATTTAGGCGCCAGCTAACGGCCGACGGTAGATTAAAAATTAGTAAATTATAAACTTAATTATGAGAAAATAAACATTGAATATTATTGAAAATGTTTATTAAATGAAGCCATAAATTTATTTTCATAAAAATATTATATTCATTTTTATTAGTTTGTATTAGCAACAAAGAAAATAATTTATATTTTTCAATATTATTTAAAATGTTCATTAAAATTTTATAAAAATAAATAAATGAATTCTCTAAGAATTTGCAATTTAATAAATAACAAAAGAAATTTTAAAATTGATTAATAAATCTTTTAAAAACTGTGAAATTAAATATGCAAAAAATTTTTATAAATTATTTTTCTGCTTTTCAAAATCAACAATTTTTTAAGCAGCTAAAAATTTTATATAAATTAATATACAATATTTGCCAAATTTTTAATATATTTTCTGCACAAAACTTTTTAAAAAAATTTTCAATTTCAAACTTTGTAAAATTATATAAAATTATTCCAAATATTTGACAGTGTTTTAAAACTTTTTGAAAATTTTATAAAATGTTAAAAAATATTTCAAAATTATTCTTAAATAAATATTTAATTTTTAAAATAAAACTCACATTAGCTAATGATGATTTTGTATATATTTTTGTTATAAATAAACACAGACACACACACAGAAAAGGACAGACGACACTGCGCTTTCACCTGCTGCCAGGTAATATATGTCGTTGCTCTATGTATTTGCCGAATGTTACTTGAGTGACACGAACGTTAGCACACAACTCAACCGAAGTGAATGAGCGAAAGTCCTTCGTTTGCCTTTGCTTTTATACTCGTAACAAGCGTAGAAACGCTTGATGACGACGACGGCGACAACGACAACAATAGCAAGAACAGTAACAGCGATGCGTCGCGGCAGCGAAACAAACAGAATGCTATTGGTGTAAGTAAGTATGTGAGAGCGTAACATGTGTAGGTGTGAGATAGCACACACTCTTTACTCTGCGTGCGTGCGTATGTGTATGAGCAGTGAAGCAACACTCACTGTAACAATACTTCTCCCCCTCTCGCGTAGTTGCTTAGATCGAGACAGGTGACTTTTGCTTTGCTTACTGTTGGCTTAGTGCTGCTGCTGTTGTTGAGCCTGTGGCTTTATATACAAACATTTATACAGCAACATGTTGCTTGATGCATAAAATGACCACAAAAAAAAACAAAATATTTTTAAAATGCGGAGGATGCAGCTTACTGCTGCTTATGGCATATAGAATGCATTTCAAAAACGCAAAAAAAAGCTGTTAGCTGTTGAGTTTTTATGCAGCTTAAGAACAACACTTAACAGTGCTATGTATTTTTTTTTTTCTATATTTCTATTTGCCAGACATTGTGAAATAATAAACTCTAGAATAGAAGTTATTAGAATATACAAAAAAAAAATATATATATATATTTATTCATAAATCCATTAAAGTTAACTCTTTGTTATCTTATCAATATGATTTCACTTGTTTTAGCTTTCAAAAATAATTTTTTTTTGGGCAATTCGGCAAGTACGTAATCACAATTACTAGATTATAGATAAAATATAAAAATCTCATTTTTTTTGTAATGCTTATAAAGCATAATACTAATATTGTCAACTTATTTAATCATAATAATCAGTTGGAAAGTCTTTAACTGTGACTAATTACACATATGGGGAAAATTTTTACCATTTACCATTTACCATGCAGCAAGGGAAACGCTTAACGATGACGTCTTCATTTTGTCACGCAAGGATGCAAGAAAATCAACAAACAGTTATTAGAACAATTAAAAAGTTATCAAAGAAAATGCCAATGTTTGACTAATACAATTTTCTTATTTTTTCTATTGACTTTGATAAAATTTCATTAGTTGCATTATTTGCGTAAGAAATGAAATTGAGAATCTAAAATTAGCAAACAATGGCACACAAAGAAATTACGTAGAAAATTTTTAAAAAAATCAATTATCTTAAAGTTAAGTAAAATTATAATATGTTACATCATTAGATATGCATGTAAATAGACATGTGTATGTGTGTACACATTGAAAATTAATGTTTATTATTTTATGCAAATGTTGAAGCGGTTAAAGGCATTGCGCCAAGTAAGACATAAAAGCAGACAAATTAAAGCACGAATTTTAATACATACTAATAAAAACAATAGAATATTTTAATAAAAATAAACTGTGTAGTAATATGAAGAAACAGTAAAATGGCATTGGTAAGAGTAAATATAAATTGTAATTTATGCAAAAGAAAATTCAATTTCCTTTAAAAGAAAATACCGTTACTGCTGCAAAGAGCTTTAAAAGCTTCAAAATGTTAAATTCAAATGCAAAACCATTATTTTATATTGGCGCGCTAAGCAATGTACAGCTTAACAGCAATCAGCACTGTTAACTTCATTTAACAGCTGTAAACTCCAATTTGCGTTACATGATGTTGGCTGCAAACGCAAATGTTACTCGCAGCGACAAATTCGATACAATTTTCATTTCGATACATTCAGTCTAATAACAAACGAGCTTCGGTAAGGTTGTTTAAGCGCGTGAATTAGATTGCAAAATCAAATTGTATGCAAAATAACGAATTGCGTTTGAATTTCAATCGTAAGGTTGTCAAAAAATACATATGAAACAACTTTTATGTTACCGCGTAAATGGATTTGTTTAGAATTTTAGAATTCTTGGAAGTGACTGTTAATAGTGAATTTTTATGTGCGTGATAATTCGAATATGATAAAAAAAATAAATCTAATGAAAAGAATTTCGGGTTAAAGACAACGCAAACAGCATCCTTGTACTGGTCATATATATATGACGTCATTCGCGCGCTACTTTCTGTTCAATTCCCCAATTCCCCTTTAACAACATTTACCATGTGCCTGCGTCTGTGTGAGAGAGAGGCTGAGCTTTAGTTTGCCTCTGTGTCTGTACGTGTGTGTGTGTGTGCATGAAATTAGAGCGAACTGTTCATTTATTACGCATTGCACTTGTAGCTGGACCAGTCCTTGAACAAAGCAAAAGCTCTTCACTTCCCCCCACCCCTTTAATTTTTTCACCTTTCCATTTACCACCTGCAGCTCATGGACAACAAAAGCAAGGCCACAAATGCCGTTATTATTATTCTTATTTGACAATTCTTATCGCGCGCAATATTTTACTGTCTTTCATTTTCTTAAATTTCGTTGATTTTCATTGATTAAATTCGCAAACTTTGTATGCGTGAAATTTACAAGTTTTTTTTTGGTTTGTGTTTATTTTTAATAATATTTCTATTTTCGCAGCTCGCGTAGTTATAAAAAAAAAAGAATAACAAAAAAAAAAAGAAAAAATACCAAAAACCAATTAAAATCCAATTTGCATTTGACTAAAAAAAATAAACAACAAATTTATTTCGGTAAGTAAATAGCAAAAAACAAATGCCATAAATATTTGCTAATATTTAAGTGTGAAATATTATAAATAAAAAAAGCAAACTTTGTGCTCATAAAAATTTCGTTTCGATTTAAATTACATTTTGCTAAAGAAAAAAAATTTTGTAAAAAATTTTGTGTAAAAACAAAATTGCATTAAGATTTTTCATGGTAATTTGATATTCATTGCGTTATTTTTTTTTTTTTGCTCATTTTCTTGGTATTACGTTTTGTGATGCTACAAAGAAACATTCCACAAAGACATATAGACATTTCTCTATTAGAGATTAGTTCACTGTCCATTTTCCATTGTCCACTGTACAGATACAGTTATATTTTATACTTGTTGTTGTTTTCAGTTTTCATTTACTTCTTCTTCTTCTTCTTTTTGTTTCTTTGTCTTTGCGTCAAATTGCATTTGCACACATTAGAAGCACGAAAATTACAAAGTTTTAAGCTAATGAATTTTTAATGCTCTCTTAAAAGTGAATCTCTTTTTTTTTCTTCTCCTTCTGCTTCTTTCTTGCATTGCGTTTGCCGCCTGCGTCTCCTAAAGGAACCGCAATGCTGGCGGGTAGCAGATGCCGGAAGAGAAATAAAATTCACATAAATTACAACTGTAAAAGCGGGAGGGAAGAGCAATCAGAGGGGTAGACAGTGAGAGTGAGAGAGAGAGAGCGAGGAGATAGAGATAGCATAATATTCCCGAAATTTGTACACGAAATGGCAAAACTCTAGAATGCGAACGTCGACGGCGGCGTCGGCAGCGTCGGCATCGTCGAACACCGTTGGGAGGCTGTAAATAATGAAACACCAGACAAGCAGCAGACTACACAACAACAACAACGACAACAGCAACATCAACATCAACAACAACCAAAAAAATTGCAAAAAAAACCTATGTATGGCTGTGTAAGTGGGAGGTGGATGAAGAAAGGAAAAGCGCAAACGCTTGAAGTACAATGTGTACATGGAAAGTAGCAAACTCTCAAAGGAATACAAGGACATCATAATCAAAGGCTTTTATAGCGCCATCAAATAACCAGAAAACTGTTAGCTCAAGCGTTTGCACCCGGACAAAAAAGGGAAGTAGATGTGGGAGCAGGGTCTGTCCTGTCTGTATGCTCGTTTGCCATAGACAGCAGAAGTTAGAGTTGTTGCCCTTTTTGGAGTTTTGGAAATACGAAGCCAAGTTAAGCAAAGACTAGTAGCAGCAGTGGCAAACAACTTTTTATTAGGCCAAAAACCGGGCCGGAAACCAAGCACAGACAATTTTTGCCTAGTACGACGCGTGACATGGCACGTTCGACCTAATAAGCAGAAATCTACAGCCGAAGGGTCATGAGGCAGAGGGACCAAGCGGCAGTGGTGGGGATTCTTTTGCCTCCCTCTCTCTCTCTCTCTATCTCGCTCTTTCACTGTCTGTTAGCTGAAGTGTTCAAAGTACTTCCGTGTGTTGCTGGCCAAATCGATTTTTATTGATATTCAAGTTGAACGCTCTGAGAATTCGATTAACTTTAATTTCATCTGCTGCTGCTGCTTCTTTCTGCTGGGGCCAACTATATATTTTTGGGGGTTGCTTAGTCTCCTTTTGCGCTATAGATTGATTATACTAGTCGATAATTCCCAATACTATTTCAATTTGACAATAAGCAAGAAAAACCATTGCAAAGTTTAAGGCGCAAAAAAAGCAATAAAAATTGTTCATTCTCTCTCTCACTCCCGCACTCTCCTTCTATAATTTGTCACGCACTTTTCTTACTGTCAATTCTCCTTCTACTTCTTTTTTTTGCTGTTTCTTCTAGTTTTTGTTATTTCCTTGTCTGCTTTGTGCTCTGCTTTTTGATATTTGATAAGCTTCGTTGACTTAGTTGAAGGTCTTCAATTTATTTAGAATTCGTATTCAAAATCCGAAAGTTTGTCTCTTCGTCTCTTTGTCTCGTTTATCTTTTGACTTTTGGCTTACAGTCACTGGCCAAGTGTCTGTCTGTCATTTCTTAAGTCTTGAAGTTCTTTTGCTTCTTCTTTTGCAATCATTCTTTTATTTTTTTGGAGTTTTTTGTTTTGAAACTTGTTCAAGTTTTTTTTTTTTCACTGTAGTTTTTTTACTCTTTCAGTTTTTTCTTTGTTTATTTGCTTAACAATTTTGCTCTATTTTTTTTTCATGTTTTTATGTTTTATTTTTTGTTCACCTTCTTCTCTTGCCTTCTAATATTTTTGACATTTGTTGTTTTTGTTTTTATTTCTTTAGCTTTTGTTCTTTGAATTCTATCGCCTCTCTCTTTCTCTTTCTCATTCTCTTTCTGTCTCTCGAAACAATGGACACTTATTGGCGCCAACAGCTTCTCATGATTGTTGTTGTTGTTGTTATTGTTGTGACTTTGAGCCCTTGGTCGAAAGTTAAGTGCTTTTGGGTCGACGTAGAGTGATAAGCCGATTTTCTCTTCAAGCTGTTGAGTTTTGCGTGCTTTAAGCTTTGAGAGTGCGAGCTACAAGAGTTTTGTTGTGGGCGGCACGTTAATCAATCAGTAATCTGTAAAGAGAAATTGATTTGGCCACAGCAAAAAAAAGGAAAAAAAACTTGATAGACAAAGGCCAAGTATTTGTTCAGTTGTCAGTTGCTGTTCTATAAGTCAAAGTCAGATTAGTATTTTGACTTTAGGCAGTCAAAAAAATAAAAAAAAAAATGTAGTAAATATTGCTGTTAAATTTAATAAATTTTGAAATATTATTTGAAATGATTTTTATTACAACATAGAGCTATAAAAAATTAAACTTAATCAGCATTATAAAAGGGGGAAAAAAATAATTTAATTTGTCTACTTAAAATAAATTTGACATAATTTAAATTTAGTTTTATTTTTATAGACAATAAAAATAGTAGAAAATATTTATCACTGCAGAAATTTGTAATGTCTAGAAGTTAATGTCTATACTATAACACTTGCTTGCTGCAAATACTAGGAAAAACAACAAAGTTCACCAAGTGTTGGCCAAGTTAACATTTATAGCACTTTATCTATTAAAGTTCATTGGCAAATAATAATATAAGCAGTAAAGTTCACATAGATATTGCATTGCCTGCTAACATACTCTGCCCTTCCCCCCCAAGGAATATTAAATTATATATATATATATAGTATATATAGTTATCGATATATCGCATAGCTTATAGTTTCTATTTATTTTACCAGTCATATTTGACTGCCAGCTGGCTGGCGAGTATAGCATTACAATGGCGCCAATATGCTGTTTGCCGAGAGGATAGTGCGGCGTGATACAGCAGGTACATTAAATGGCAAAAAAAAAAAGTGGAGCTGAAAAGGATATGAAAGTTATTTGAGCCACGCAAACTGAGCTGAGTAAAAGGACAAGAGCCGCATGAAAATAAACAAGTAAACACAAGCACACACACACACAGACAGACAGACACAAACACACAGTCAGACTACACTTGAAGAAGGGCAACATTGAAAAAGAACAATTGTTGGTAAGGAAGAAGAAAAAGCAGCAACACAAAATAAAATGAAATGAAATGAAAAAAAAAAATCATATGAATAAAAGTTGAGAGTTAATTTGTTTTATTGTTGGCCCCAAAACAAAAGCCAAATGCAAAGCACAAATGGAAAGAGATAGACATAGACAGCGAGTGAGTGAGATAGACAGTGACAGCGACAGCGAGCGAATGAAGTGTAGATTGTTGTCTGCTAGAATGTGAATCCTTCTGAAGGCCATCGGCAAAACAACACAAAAAAAAAGAGAGGCGTGTGCGCTGTGTGTGCTTTATAGGCTGGCAACAATAGCAACAACAACAACAACAACTGCTGCATGAGTCATGCTGTCAACATTTTGGCGCAGAGGCGTCTCCCAATTCTCTTTCTTGTGTATGTGTGTGTGTGTGTTTTTTTTTTGCACGCATAACTTTTATAATATTGTCAAATACTTGGTTATATTCCTGGTGCTGTGCTGCTATGCTACTACTACTACTGCTTCTTCTTCTTTTTCTTGGACTACTTGCGCTTTATAGCGGCGCCATAATCAAGCAGCAGACGCCAACAACAACAACAACAACAACAGCAACAGCAACAACAGTCGTAAATTTCTCATTGCGCTTCTGCTTCGTCTTCGTCTTCTTGTTGTTTTTGTTTTATTTCTTTGCTTGATTATGAAATTTCATTTGGAGCTCAATTAACTTGCCTCAAGCACGCGATTCTGCTGCCCCATATACATATCATATATATATAGACTATATATATATATATGCTGATATATAGACATACATATCACAGATACATATAGTTTTTGGCTGTTGACGCTTTGTATTTTTTGCCTTGTGGTAGGTTTAACCTTTCTACTCTTTCTCTCTCACACTCTCTCTCTCTCACTCACACTCCCTCTCTCTCTCACTCACTCAGTGCTAAATGGCCTTTTAAATGTGGCGCCAACTTTTGTCAGCGGAAATGTGCATTTAAGTTTCACTGTATGGAGTTTAAGGACCTTCGCGTCGACAATAACAATGTTCGAGTCCTTTTTGAAGCCGAAAATCAAATCGATGCTATAATTTGATGGACATCAGACATGAGACACAGGACACGATTTCAGTTGTCAGTTGTCAAAGGTCAACGGGGCGGCGAGAACATTGCTGATGAGTTTTTTTTTTCTTCTACTACTAAGCCTAAGGGCTACAAATAGAGGGTGAAATATTTATAGGGTTGTACTAAAGGGAGTCTACAAACAAATACATAGATATATATATATATATATATATATATATATGTATGCCTGTGCATGTGTGTTTGTATAGCTAATAGTAATAAAGATTATCTACAGGGTTTAGTTAGCGCTGCAATAGACAAAACATTGACAATTTATTGCTGTGTAAATGAAGCGAAAAATTCAAAAGATAAATAAAAATTAAAGGCCAAAGAAATAATAAAAAAAAATAAAAGAAAATAAAAATATATATATAAAAATAATAAAAATAAAATAATATTAAACAATAAATTAAATAATAAATATAAAGTAATAAAAAATGAAATAATAATATTAAATAATAAATTAAATAATAAAAAAAAAATAAAAGAAAAAAAATATATATAAATTTAAAAATATAGAAAAATACATTAAATATAGAGAAATATAGAAAATATATTAAAAAAAGGCAAAAAAAAATGCAAATTTTATAGAAAATATATTTAAAAATAAAAAAGGAAAATTCAAATTTGAAAAAAAATAAAATTTAGAAATAAATACAGTAGATTTCGCTTATAGCGACTTTCAAGGGACCTACGATTTTACGTCGTTATACCCGGAAGACGCACTAACCGAAAGTAGTTTGTATGTATAAGTTTGCATGGGCAGCAATCAAGCCAACGAGTTTTAGTCGCAGTAACCGGACGGACGCTATAAGCAGAGTCGTTATAACCAGATTCTACTGTATATATTAATTTGTAATGTAGCGGAGGTTTTGATTTTTATTTAAGAATTATTTTTTTTTTTAGTTAAATATTAATTAAAAAATTTAAAAAAAATATTAAAAATATTTAAAATTGAAAATAAATTTCTATGAGAATTGTAAATATTTTTTTAAATTTTTTTTTATAGAAATTCAATGAATAATTTCAATGTTTTCTTTTATGACAGTCTCATGCAACATAATTTATAATACACATATATTATTTATGCTCGCAATGATTCACAATTATTTCATGTGAATTCTATATTCAATTTCAATTTATGTAAAAAAAAATTAAAGCCACAGCTAAATTATGTTGTTACTTTAACCTCTGCTGCTCCACGCAGAGTAGTAAAATTAGCGCTAAGTCTAGGATGACGTCGACTTGTATTTTCGCAATTTTCTAATGTAGATGTAAAAGCAACACTAGAAGCTCATATAGACAATGTAATCAGCATATAGTTATGAGTAGTTAGAATAGATATTGAACACGTGATGTCATCAAACTAAAGATGTTTTATTTATTTATTTATGCATTTATTTATATGGAAATTTGGTCAAGAGAGGTAACAGACCTTGAGAAACCCCTGTAGAGCTAAGAGGCTCAGTCTAACCTTCGCTTTCGTCATCAACGATAAATGAATAAATGTGTATATGAGTATATGAGTGTCTATGAATGTTTATGCCTGGCCAATAGATGACTCATCAATTGATTTTTCAGTTCAAATTTAATTTATTTTTGCATATAAAGCTTGTCAGTGACTTATATGGAGAAGAAGCATGAACAATTTTTTATGTTATTCATGAATCTTATTTATAATTTTTAAAGTACTTTTTTTTTTGTTATAAATATTACTTAGATTTTTTTTCTTTTATTTTTGGCTACTTAAATTTTCACTTAAAAAAAAGTTTCTCAAGTTTCTCAAGTTTCACAAGTTTCTACAACTTGATTAATGTTGTTTATGAGACTTTCTAAAAAAAAAAAACTTCTTAGCAGCAAACTCTATCATAATAATAATAATAATAATACTCTAGGCTAAAATCTGCAGCTTAAACTATGATAAATGATATAAGAAAAAAAATATAGTGTGAAGTTTGTTAGAGAAAGAATTTTTGTTGTTGTTATTTCTTCTTTTTGGCTAATCAGATGACAATGATGATTGAGGGAAAACCTCTGCTTAGATTAAGTTGCTTGACCAAGCATATTTTCTTTGGCTTCCCACACTAACTGTCTTTCTCTCTCTATCTCTTTCTTTTCTGTGCGTCTCGTATTGCTAACCTCATTAGTTATCAAATATGCGTACAGCTGTCTTCTCGGATAACTTCAGTTAGAGTTCAGTTCAGTTTTTATCTCGATGAAAGAAAAAACAAAAGAAACTGGAGCGCAAAATGTTCCTTGACTCGCTGTATGAATCACGCATATATTGTCCTGTAGAAGCCACGTTTTTTTTTCCAGGGACCTGCATTGGAATGAGCGCACGTGAGACTGTAGATACAATGTTAGCTGGCAGTTGCGAGGGACGACAGACGAGAGACGACATGCCCGAGGTTGTGACGCGTCGCTTTGCGTCGCGAGACAAGTACGCAAAAAATGCCTGCAAGCAAACTAACAACAACTGTCGCACGACAACAGCAGCAGCAGCTGCTGCTGAATCTTGCTCGTCCTGATGTTGCTGTTGCTGTCGTTGTTGCTGTTGCTGCTTCTTCTATTTCTAGTGGCATTGTCCTTGCCTTCTGTCCTTATCCTTCTGTGTGAGGGATGGTTTACTCTCTGCATTTCGGTCTCTGGGTGTCTGGCCTCTCGCTTACAGCATTCACACAAATTTCTCCCAGTCTCATTCACATTCCCGTCCCTGTTCTCATTCCCAAGCTCAATGCCAATCTCTTTTCCCATTCTCATTGCTGTTTTGTTGCTTGTTGCCACTCGCAGAAAATCCTGGCTTCTATTTTTTTTGGGCAGACAAGAGCAACAACAACAACAACAACAGCAGCAGCATCAGCAGTAGCAGCGGCGGGTAGACGGCAAGCAGAACGGCGACGTCAACGCGCGCGGCTCATCCTTACTCATAGAGAAAGACACACACACACACACACACACATACGTAGACATTCAGTGAGGGGTTGGCAAGCGGCAAGCGGCTAGCGGCATGCGCTTATATATTTTATTATTTATTTTCTATTTCATTCTCTATTACATTTTGTGCGGCATTTCGTTTGCTTTCTGTTTCTGTTTCGGTTTCTGTTTATTCTCTTGCTACTTGCTGCTTGCTTTCAATTTTTACCTTTTCTGTTTTGTTCGCTTTTTCGCAAAGTATTTCGGCTTTCGGCTGTGTGCTGGTAAGGGGTTGGGGCAATGGATGAGTACTTTTCTTTTCGGAGTTGAGTTAAATTCGGAGTTGATTGAAATTAGCTTTGAGTTCAGCAATGTTGAACACTACTGGCTAAAATAATGCGTATAGCTTGCAAATTATACATTTCGTTGCATTTAATATTAGCTTATGGAAATATATATAATAATAATATTGTTAAATATTATATAAAAATATAAAAAATATAAAATATTATAAATAAATAAAAAATATTATTATAAATAAATATAAAATAAAAATATAAAAATTAAATAAATAAATAAAAGTATGAAATAAAAATCAAAAATATTAAATAAATATCAAAATATAATAAAAAAATATAAGAAAAAAAAAATAAAAAAAATTAATTAAAAATATTAAATATGACGAAATATAAAATAAAAATATTAAATAAATAAAAAAAAAATATAATACAAAATTTAAATAAAATATTAAATATGAGATAATATAAAATAAAAATAATAATATTTAATAAGAGAAAAAATATTAAATAAAAATATGCTTAAAAAAATTTATAATTTTTATTAATAATTATTATGTAATTTTTCTTGATGCCTGAAATAAATTTAAATATAATTTAGATTTTCGTTTGCTTTACATAAATAAAATTTTTATAAATTCCTTAAATATATTTAATGTGAATTTCATGAACTTCCTCTTCCTTTGCCACTTGCCACTTGCCTTGGGCCTTGTGTATTTCAATTTAGTTGAAATAAAACTCTTTAAAACTGCCAATTGAGCAGCTTCCGCTTCTTTGCAATGAAAATCTCTGTAAAAGTTATGTCTTCATTTTGAGAGTATACAAAAAAAAAAAAAAAAAAATATTTCACTGCATTTCCGGCGCTTGTAATATAATGAAATTTCCGCTTTTCGTAAGTGCCAAAAGCAAAATATGAGAAATAAATATATATATATATATATATATAGAGAGAGAGAGAGAGCGAGAGTATATATCTGACAGATACACTGTTGGCTGTCTGGTTTATTTGCACTGGCCAAGCATAATCATTCGCGGGAGTTTCAAAAGATTCTGCTACTGGTTTTTGTTGACTTTTCTGGCAGTGATTCCCATGTTGCTGCTGTTGGTATTACTTGCTGTGTGCACACCGCAGGCGCCATTTGCAATGGGAATCTACGAAAAAGAGAAAAGAAAGCCCAAAAACCGCACGCGTCACACTCAATGATTCTGATCCTGCAGCGATAAAGGCATCGACATTGTCGTCGTCGTCGTTCTCCAAAATTGTTGTTGTCGGCGCCCGTCAGCAATTACTTCACGTTCTGTAAACAAACAAACAAAACAACAGCACATAAAATTAATTTTCTACACTCGGAAAGACGGCGACGAAAATTGTTACGTATATTGCGTGAAATCGCTCGACACTGCAGTGTGTGTCGTGTGTCGTGGCATCGTGGCATCGTGCATCGTGCGTTTGTGGTCCTTGCAGCAAGAGCCACGCTTGAAATTTTTTTCAATATGAACTACAGTATTTTATAGGTATATATATAAACTCGAATATCCTGTGACATGGACGTTGTCCTCCTCCACTGAATTGTTGAATATCCAACATATAAAAATCAACCCTCTGTATTCCCTTTTTCTCTGTTCTCTGCTGTTGCCTTTCTCCTGTTTTTTTTTTTTTCATTCATTGTGATAAATTTTTTGAAAATTACCCACATTGTTTTTATTTTTATTTTTATTATTTCTTAGCTTTGCGTTTTTATATTGGCTACGGGGGCGATTTTCATATGAAGGTGATGTTATAGTATGGTTAACAGAGGTGTAACGAAAGAAGGGACGACAGGAACAACAGACGGGGATAGGGGGAGGAGGGGATACTGAGGTCACATGGTTAGCATACTTGCAATTAACATACTCGACACTCTCTAAACTCTCGAGTGTTTGACGTGCCTTTGAAATTGCTGCCTACTGGTGCCTCCTGCTACCAATTGTTGTTGTTACTTCTTCCCCCATTTTGTTGTTGTTGTTTGTTTGTTTGTTTTGTTGCGTTCTTTTTGTTTCGTTCTTTGTCGAGTATCGAATTTTGGCTTTTTAGAAGCGTAAACAGTTTAGGTTTTATGTGTAGGCAAAAGCGTAACTCAAATGGAAATAATTGCTATTCCGACGGATATACAACATATATTCGTCTAATAATGAAAACGAGCATGTTGCTTCTTCTTCTTCTTCTTGTTGTTGCTATTACTTTTAGGGTTGACTCGGCAATAATCTTAAGTGGGCGTTTATTCATTTTATTAGACGTTAAACATTTTTTTTTGTAATTATCAAACAGTTTTTGCTTTGCTTTTTACGTTTCTCTTTCTTGAGTTTTAGCTTAAATCGCTTTTTAATCGCATTATTATTTGGCATCTTTAATCGATATTTAGCAAACGCTTTAGCATTGCAAATATGTTGATAATGATGCGATTTGTTTGCTATTAAAAGCAAATACAAATTTTAAATACAAGATTATATTTAATCGGATTTTCTCTTTGAAATTAATATTGTTGTTAAATTTTTTCTGCTTGCAAAATTTATTAAAAAGAAAAAAATAAAATAAAAATGAATTAAATATTATTTAAAATATTTTCAAATAAATTAAACATTTTTATTTTTTATAATTTTTCAATTAGCAATTTTTGTCATATTTTTCTGATTGCAAATTTATTTAAAAAAAAAAATTAAAAATAAACGAAATTTATTTTTTAAAAAATTTATAAAATATTTTAAGAACTCTGAATTTTTCAATTTATTTCAAATATTTTTTTTAAATTTTCAAATCTTTTAAATATTTAAAAAAATTTTTTTTTTAAATTTTTTTTTTTTATATTTTTTTTCTATATTAAATATTTTATTTAATTATTTTTATTTATTTTTTATTTTTTTTTTTTAATTATTTTTTGTATATTTATTTTTTACTAGTTTATTAAATATTTTATTTAAAGTAATATTTTTATTTTACTTTAAAATTGATTAAAAAATTACTTAGAAAATTAACCGATTTTTTCTTTCAAAGTTCTATTGAATTATTTGCGCTTTCATTATTCTTATTGGGCAACGAACTACTTTGGGTAAATTTCCTTTCTGTGGTTCAACATTTGCCAAACAAAGAACGCAATGAACTGCGTTTCCAGTTACAATTGTTTGGGCGTCTAGCAAAAATAAAGAACAAGATTGCGTGGGTGGAGTAAAAAAAGGTTTGTCAAATGTTAAACTCAAACCAAAAAGAGAGAAAAAAAAAAGAGAAAACCAATTTACTTTTGGCCAACTGCTGTTTTGTTGTCGTCGTGTAACTTCAGCACTTTGTGGCACATTCAACTTGTCTCAACGTTACTCTACGCTACGATTATTTCCAGCAACAGTTTTTCATCATCTTCGTTTTCTTTTTTTTTATACTATATAATAATGCCAGGGGCAAAACCCAAAAGCCATGGCATAAAAGACATACGTACAAAAACTTGAGAAGATTTTTCACTTTCCTTCGACAAATCCTGCAAGCAATAAGAGTATATTGTGGAAGTGAGGGAGTGGGAGGAAGTAGCAAAGAGTAGACAGAGCGGAAGACGTAGCAAATGCTAGCAAGAAAAAGTTCACGGTAAATTTAAAGTATACAAAAGAAATGTGAGGGACGACAAATCTACAAATACCGGGAATACAAGGTGTGTGTGTGCACAGCTGTTGCCACAGAGCTTCTATCAGCATCTCTCTCACACACGCTTACAACTACATCTATGTATATGCTGCTATGTTCACCCACAATTGTGCCCAGAGGCTTGCAAGCATTGAATTCGATATGCTTACCACCCTTCCCCTGCCTCTGCCCCTTGTACTACTGCTTACAATGCTGAATTGCATTTTATATATTTTTTTTTGTACTCTGCAAAAGCTAAACGCAGACGAGTTGCAATTGCTGTCGCGCCACAAATGGGATTTATGAATATGCCATAGACCGAGACCCTGAACCACAAGCGCGCGCACAGCCCTAGGCATCAAGGTGAGCTCAACTGTGAAGGTGGAGCGAAGCGTAAGAGACGCCTGCAGCATTTTGTTGTTGCTGTTGTTGCTGTCGCTTTGCTGTTGCTGATAAGCGGATATAACTTTAAAGTAGCGCCTGCTGATAAAATACACATATGTATATGCTTAAACACTGGCACACACACTCTCTCTTACACACACACACTTGTCTGTTTTGTCAAAAAGTTCACTTAGCAACAATAACAACAATAACAACAACAACAACAGTCGCAACAATAGAAAATCAATAGTCAGCACAGTTGGCAACTAAAATTTGTTTTACAGGCTTGGACACATGTACATGTTGGCGCCATGTCTATATGTTGCTCCTGCTGCTGCTACTGCTGGCACTGCTGCTACTGTTGTCCTTTGCAAGTACTTCTAATTCTTCACATTGCTGTATATAAAGCTCTATATAGTATAAGCTTATTTCAGTGTATCTACTGTAGCGTAACTTATAGTCATGCATGCTGCTGGCTTTGCTTTTGTTTTTTCTTATTTTGCTTTTGTTTTTTTTCTACTGCTGACCTGGCACTTGACATGTTGCTGGCTTGCTTGCTTGCTTTGCACAGTGAATCCTGCTGGCACGCGGACTTCTTGTCGCCGCAAATTAAATGTGTGCCTGCTCTCTCTCTCTTTCTCTCTCTCTCTGTCTATCTCTATCACTGTCTCTGTCTTTGTGAGTCAATTGTAAATTGCTATTATAAAATGTGCAGTAGACCCTAGTCTACTTTTACCTCCCTTCTATTTTCTACTCTTGGCCATAGAGTGACAGGTTCTTGGCCAATTTTCCATGTGGTTGACCAACAATTGTTGCGCTCTATGGCAATCTGCAAAAAGTTGTAGGTCTACAAGCAGCACGCGTCTCTCTTGCAGCTAAATTGAACCTAAGTATAAGTATTCATAATTGGACCCTGGCAATACTATGTATACATACATACTAGAGAATATGGGCTCTATAATTTTACTCTAACTAATGGACTGGGTCATGGCAATTGTATTGGTATACACATGTGTGTGTGTGTGTGTGTATATATATTGTGTGTTTGTGTTTGTGAGTTATTGATTTATGCATGTGGTCAAAATGCTAGATGTGGGAAAAAGGGGCAAAAAAAAAGCATAGAGTGAGCTTTCGGGCAGTTGATTAAATTTGTGGTTGGTAATAAATGTGAGCCAGCTGCAGGCGGGGGGATTAGTTAATGGTATAGGCTTAGAAACACTGAGAGAAATGTTCTAGCAGCTAGTAAAAATAAATAATAATTGCAGTCTAGATATCTTACTATTATTTATTTATTATATTTTATTTTTATTTTTATTTGTATTTTTTTTTTAATATTATTTTTTTTTTTTATATTTTATTTTTATTTATATTTTATTTTTATTTATATTTTATTTTTTTTATATTTTATATTTTTTTTTTTTATATATGTATTTTTTTTTTATATATTTTATTTCCATTTTTATTTTATTTTATTTTTGTATGAATTTTATTTATATTTTATTTTTTTTTCAATTTTTATTGTATTTTAATTAAATATTTATTTTTATTATATATATATATTTTTTTATTTTATTAAAATTTTTCTAATTATTTATATTTTATTTTAATTTAATTATTTTTTTTCTTTAAAAAAATATTAGTAAAAATATTAGCTTAAAATTATATTAAATTAAATTAAAATAAATAATAATAAATATAAATTAAATATTAAATATTTCTAATATGTAAAATGTAAAAATTTTAAATTAAATTTATTATTTTAAATTTTATTTAATTAAATTAAAATTCAATTAAATTTTCTCACAGTGTAACTATAGAATTTATTAGACCAACAAGTGATTGTTATGCAGACAATTCAGTAATAGTAACAAATGAATTTCATCATTGCCTTTGATTTATTTTCATTAATAATTGCGAAATGTAAATTGAAAACCAAATTCAATGCAAATGCAATCAAACAAAATTGTTGTTGAAAATACAAATAGAAAATCGTAAATTCAATATCTTTTGTATTGTACAAAAGTGCTTAACGCTTCAATGCAATTAGCATATGAGGATTGAAAGGATTACAAACATCTTATGGTGTTGAGTATGTGTTAATCCTCTTATTGCTTTTCAATTTATAATATAATGAAATTTTCCACAAGTGTGACAATTGAATAATATCAGGAACAAGCAAATATCCTTTGCCAAATGCAGTTAGTTGTACTTCTATTTGCTATAAGCTCTATTCATGTATGACAATTGGAGTAAATGACAATGACGATGCTATCAACATCATCAACAGCAGTAAGAATAGTCGACAAATCTCTATGACATAAACATAGACAATATAAATCTTGCAGTACACTTGAAATTGTCAGTTTTGCATAGCATAGAGCAAAGATTCTAGTGCAGAATATATCCTCAGCCACGCCCACGACATGTTGACGCACACTGAAAGCACAAAGACAAATGCAATTGACATACAATGCTATATACAGTAGACACTCATACATACATATATATGTATATATAGTATATCTGAGTTCTATATCTATTTCATTGTGAGCTCATGTTTTGGATATTTCATTTGGCAAAAGACAAGTGCGCTGTGTGCTATGTGCTGCTTCTTGGTCAGTTGGCATAAATACCAGGCAAGAGATACACACACACACAGTGTGTTGTCAGCTCAATTAAAATGCCGTTTGTTTGCTCTGTCTGTGTGTGTGTGTGTGTTGACGACAACAACAACAATAAGCACTAGCAATGGGGCAACGGAGCAACCTAATAATGAACTTCCGTTGGCACAGTGCAAGCAAAAAGTATGACGCCAAGCAATCAAAGCGCACAGACAATATTCACAGATACATTTTTGCAGCAAATACTTATTAAATGTGGGAGTATCTGAAGTAGAGAGAGAGAGAGTGAGAGAGAGAGGCGCATGAGTAATTAAGAAATACTTGGAAGACTTAACTCTTATATATGTTTGTATATGTAGCACAACATGCCATATAAAAGTTAGTAGTTAATATTAAGTAGGTTGCAAAATTGCAATAATTTAACTAGAGGACACCACAAGGTTCTTTTTTTTTTTACTTCTTTATCAAGATTTGTATATTTAATATTTATATATGTCAGTTCTTCCTCTACTTCTTCTTCTTCTTGTTGCTTTTTGGGCGCAGTCCAATTAGACAAATATAATATTAAGCACACAGTGAGAGAGAGAGAGGAAGATATTGTCAGGCTTTTTTGTCAATTTTTGTAGCTCAATCAAATGTAGCTCAAACATTAGAAATTATGAACATTTTTCACACCCTAAATGACAAACACGAGTCGTCAAAAATGTTTGCCATTTTCTTTACATTTAGGCAACAAAAACTTTTTTTTTGTGACCCTGGCTAACAGTATAACGGTTAACGGCCTTGCTTGCTTTTCACCTGCTGCAATGCTATAAACATTTTTATGTTAACATATGCTATAAAAAAAAAAAAAATAATAAAGGAAGGAACAACAACAAAAAAAAGAGAAATAAAAGAGACTTTTGGCTTGTTCATAATTAATTAGTAAATATGTTTTATGCCATTTTATGACTCAAAGTCGTTAATAAGAGTCACTAACAACAATTTATTATGATGGGGCGTTGCTTTAAAGTCTCAATGTAGACACAAACAACACTTAAATACACACACATGTGTGTGAAACAAAAGGCAATTGTTTTGAATTTTATAGTGTATACAATATATAAAATCAAAAGTCAGTTTATATTAACAACTTGTTGAAATGATCTATAAAAACAAAATTTAGAAGAAAACTGTTCAAGCTGAAAACAAATATTATTTATAGCCTTCAAAAATAAACAACAAACTTTACTAATTGTTATGCAACTTTTTAGAACAATTTATTTGATGAGCTAACAACAGATGTGCGGCTATTTTTCAAATTTAATGCTCAAAACTCTGCATAAAAATGTTTAAACGATTTTTGAATGAAAGAAATATTAGAAAATGTTTAAAACTAATTATTATTTGATATAAATATAATAAATAAATAATATAAAATATATATACAATTATTTAAATAAATAAAAATAAATATGAAATAAAATAAAAATAAATTTTATAAATAAAATAAATAATAAATAAATAAAGAATACTAAAATTGTAATACTTATTATTTATTAGCATTAAAAAATATTATAAGAAAATTTTATAAAATAAAATATACATATAGAAAATAAATTAAATAAAATATATAAAAAAAAATTAAATAAAAAATATATAAAATATATTTATAAAAATTAAATAAAATAAAATATATAAAAAATAAATTAAATAAAATATATAAAAAAATAAATAAAATAAAATATATAAAAAAAAATTAAATAAAATATATAAAAAATAAATAAAATATATAAAAAATAAATAAAATAAAATGGATAAAAAATAAATAAAATAAAATAATATAAAATTATTAAAATGAAACTAAATAAAATAAATAAATATTTAAAAAATGATAATAATTTAAATAATTAAAAAAAAATAAATAATAATAATTTAAACAATTAAAAAAAATTATAAATAAATAAATTGCTGCAATTTTATTATAATTTCACAGGGTAACCTATGAAATGTATAGCAAAATATTGTTTTCTTTTTAGCTTTCTGCAATTACCATTTCCTAATGATAATTGCACATTGAGCATATTGAAATTCCATTTACAAGCTTGCGTTATTTTATTACAATTCCAATAGCATTTGGTTTCAGCCGCCTGTGCAAAGTAAATAAAAATTATTTAGGTCGCGCAGCCCTTGAAATCGTTTAATTGAATATTGCTTATATTGTCATATTGTTCATATTGTCATATTGAAGAAGATTATGGCACACGCGCTACAATGAGAATTTGTCAATCTGTAATTGGAAGCTTCCCATTGCAATTCCAATTGATTTTACTCGCTTTTCAATTATAATTATAAGTCCTAACGTTCTGTATGTTGATGTTGTTGTTGATGTAAGCTTAAGATGATTACTTTGTGAATAGTAGAATGAATATGACTACGAATATATGAGTATGGGGTAGTCATAGAGACATAGAGCATAGAATAAGAATACTTTATGTAACATCTACTCATATCCGGGGCATCAAGTTAACAAGCAAAGTTTTTGCGCGAACCTTTCTCCAAATCTCCAACTGCCGCTTTTCATCAGTTTAGCTCCAATTTCCTTCTTCTGGCGGCTTCGTTTGTTCTAACTTTAGCTTTTGTTTCTTTTTGCTTTTAATGGACTCGACTATTTGGTTTATTTTTTTTTTTTTTGGTTTATTTTTTTTGGCCACGTGCAATCGTTACCTGGCCAGCGACTACCGCTCGTTGTGGAAGCTTGAAACGAGTTTCATTTTTATTCCAACTTGGGCAAGCATAAAATAGCAGCGCGCTCAGCACCATAGCAGCGCAACACATATGCCACACAGACAGAGGCCAAAGCCACAGTCAAAGCTAAAGCCACAGCCACAGTCAGAGCCACAGCTAGAGAGTCAGCGTCAGCGTTAGATTTAGAGTTGAAGCCAAAAACGATAGCGTTCGGTAGGCATTGCAATTAGTCTGGCTAAAGTCGTGCCTAACGGTAAAACCATAAACTCTCATACCTCCTTCTACAATTTTTCTCTCATAACACTCTTTTTTTTTTTTTTTGTGTTTATTTCGCCTCCCTCAACTTTCCTCTCTTAACTCTACTTCTACTTCTCATCTCTGCTCATATAATATTATCTAGCATCAAGTTCGTGAGATTTACACCGATAATGTCGGCTCATACTGATAGATTACAATGTAGCTTTGGCCCCGGCTGCCCGACATTAAATTTTGACTGCACACAAATACACAGACACACACACACATACACACACACAGACATAGCTAATGCGGAGTTATTTCTCTTTAGGAAAGCAAAAAATGTTTTTAATTGCATTTTTATGTATTTGATAAATATTTTTCAAGTTTTTTATTTATTTTTTTTTAGATAATTAATAAAAAATTTTTTCTTGTTTTTCTTTTGCAGATTTATTGCATTTGTAAACTTGTACAATCGAGTGGTAAGTAAAAAAAAAAAATTAATTATTATTTATTTATAAGGATTTTTTTTTCAATATACTGCAAGTGAATTTTAATAGTATTTGTACAAGTTTTTCATTGATTGATTGACATATGATTGATGCAATGAAAACTTTCATTGTTTTTTCAATGCCTTAGATAGTTATGCTTGTGGTACTATATAAGGTGTAGTTTTTTTTTTTTTCTATTACATAGCCAACACCTTTAACGTAATGCTGTATAAACAACTCAATCAATTGTCAACTTCAATCGCACCTTTTATGCAGCTTCAATCAAGCAACTTAAATGCGGTGCCATTTTTGGATTTTGGTTGCTTCAAATCTTTGCTAGTTATATTATAGTTGTTGTTGTTTTTGTTATTGGATTTGTGCTTGGCATCATTTGCGCTTTAAAACAACTTCATTAGCATCAATCATAATTGAATAATCATTGAGTTTTGCTTATATAAAATAGTTGACATGGCAAAGAACTTGAAAGACTCGTCAACTCGATTTTGTTGTTGTTGTTGTTGATGTTGTTGTATATGTTTTGCATCTGATTCTTTGGCATTTCTCGCGATTATTTGCGGCCCTCTCAGTAAAGTTTGTGTTTTGTTTGACCGTGTGACAACTTAAGTAGCATAAATTATGAGACAGACAAACACAGCACACACACATACACACACACATACATACATACATACATACATACAATGACAGTCAGTCGGTCTGTCTCCAAGTATTAGCTGCTAAAATTGTTACTGTTGTAGTTGTATCTGCATCCGCAAGAGCAACTGTCTCAGCCTCAGTCTCAGTCGGAGTCTCAACCTCTATCGCAGTCGCAGTCTCAGCCTCGACATCTATATCTGTATCTGCATCTACATCAGCGTCTACATCAGCATCTGAATCTGCATCTGCATCTACTGCTACTATTGCAGTTATGTCTCGTTTTGTGCTCAGCAAATTGTGGGCAATCATTGTCAATTTACTATGCACATTTACAAAGTGACTTCTACTTGTGATTGTCCAATAAAAGAAATGAAGCAGCTACAGTAGCACTTGGCTAAGCTAAGCTCAAGATATATTTATATTTAGTCTAAGCAACTAATAATAAATAATAAGCTTAAGATATTGCTTTAAGTTTTTTTTTTTAGTAATTTTGATCAATATTTATATTTATTTATATTTATTTATATTTATTTATATTTATTTATATTTATTTATATTTATTTATATTTATTTATATTTATTTATATTTATTTATATTTATTTATATTTATTTATATTTATTTACATTTATTTATATTTATTTATATTTATTTATATTTATTTATATTTATTTATATTTATTTATATTTATTTATATTTATTTATATTTATTTATATTTATTTATATTTATTTATATTTATGTATATTTATTTATATTTATTTTTATTCATTTCTATTTATTTTTATTTATTTATATTTTTTTTATTTATTTATTTAAAGCTTTATTCATAAGTTAACAAATGCAGCAATGTTTGAGCTTTAGTTTTAATTTCTATTCATAAAAATTCCACTTTTATATTTGTTAAGTACTCAAGTCAAGTAGTGCACTTAGTCAAGCTGCACTGTACCCGTATAACAGCTGCTTAACAATTCACAGGCGCACCTTGAACTACAAGCGACTTCATGTGCTTGTCAAAACGGCGTCGCTAACGGCAACGGAGACAGCGAAACAGGCAAAGAGAGAAAGAGAGAGAGAGTGCGAGAAATAGAGGGACAGGCAGAAGCAGCAGAGTAGAAAGACAGCAGCAAAGAGGAAAGACAGCAGCAGAGACGAAAGTAAGAGCAGCAGAGACGAAAGTCAGAGCAGCAGAGACTATAGGCAGAGCAGCAGTGACGAAAGGCAAAGCAGCAGAGACGAAAGGCAAAGCAGCAGAGATAGCGCGGTAGCTTTGGGGGACGAGACCCGCAGCAGTTCAGCGGCTTATCCAAGCGCTGAGATCAGACAGAATTTGTTGTTGTTTAGCTTGTTGTGGCTGTTGTTGGAGATGATGACGACGGTGATGATGATGATGATGATGGGGTCGTTGGGGGTTTGTACGCTTTTATTTACCTTGTCTGCGATTTTATGAGTGTTGTGTCTCTTCATCTCTATCTGTCCCAGTCTTTCTTTCTCACTTCAACTAACTGTCTTTCTGCCTGTCTGTCTGTCTGTTGGTTTCGTTTCATTTTGTTTTGTTTGTTTATTTGTCGCCAAAACTTTTCACGCTTTTAGTTGCAGTTTTTTTTTTTTTTTTTGTTACTTTTATATTTTATTATTATTTATTTTCGTATTTTTTTTTTTCTTGGTATTTTTATTTTTTTAGAGTAAATTTTTGTATATTCTGTTGTTGTTTGCAACATTTATTGCTCTTATTTATAGCAATTTGTTTGTTTGTGTGAACATACATAAATCCAATTGCCTAAATAAATAGCCACAGAGCACCGACGAGACAAAAAACGAGCGAGCGAGAGTGAGCAAAGAGTTCTGAGTAAGGTTTGAGAATTGCGAATTGAGGGTTTGGGGATTGCCAATGGTGAATGGGATATTTGCGACATGCTGCGGCATGTGGTATGCAGTATATGGTATGCGGCAATGTTATATGTATATGCTGTACTTTCGAAATGTCCATAACGAATGAAACCTCCAAATTGTGTCGACAGCAGCAGCTGTGTTGCGTTCTGGCCAGTGATTAATTTTCATGTGTCAACAATTTGCATTTATTTTTTATTCAAATTTACGGACATTTTTTTTTTGTTTTCTCTTGTTCTTGTTGTTATTGTTGTTGCTCTGCCTGCTTCTTTCACGTTTAGTATGTGCACGACTTTTCAACAATTTTGATGGACAGACATTAAAATTTACGACTCAATGAGTGCAGCTTACGAAATGGGATATACTCGAGAAAGTCTTTGCTCAATGTTATATGTTATATATCTCTCACTATAAGGAATAGAATAGAATGTGATATTTGGAATTTCAAAATTAAAATTGAAATTGGGCTGCAAGGTTAATGCTCCAAATTGAATGATATAGTCAGTCATAGTCAGTCGTACATATATATAGCTATAAATAACACGTACTGTAATACTTCAATAGGAAATCAGATGTCATGCATTATTTTGGTTGCTTGTACTACAAGTTCTAGTCATGAGTATGATTAATTCTATATTTATTTGTAACGCAATTTCTTTTTTTGTGTTTTTTTTTTTTTGTTTTTGGCGTAAACAAAACAATTCAAAATTTTGCATAAAGAATTATGTAAATAAATTATAATTTAGCATTAAATAATGCTAATAAATAATTCTAATAAAATGTTGAAAATATATTCAGAGCATTAATTAAGCAGATAAATATATTTTGTGATGCATAAAATAATAAATTTAAAATTTATTGAAATTTCATTTTAAAATTTTTTTTTTAAAAAAAAAAAAAAGTGAAATAAATTATAAAATTTATTTTTCGAAAGGAACGATAGGAAACGTTAGGAACATAGGGAACTATCAGCTGAAAATTATGTTTTTTTTATAGAATTTGAGTTTGGCGACGTGTATGTGTCTTATATAAATTTGGACTACTATAGAATATAGCTGCCATGGGAACATTCAGCAGAAAACTGAGTTTTTCAACGACAATTTTTCTTCTAAGACTGCAGGGGTATGAAATTTTCCGACCGCCGAAAAATTTTTTATAAAATTTATTTTAAACTTTTTTTGAAAAAATTTTTTTTTAAAATTTTATTATTTAAAAAAAAAAAATTTTTTTTGTTAATTTTTTTTTTTTTATATTTTATCAAATTTATTTGAAATTTTTTTTTTATTTTTTATTTTTTTTAATTTTTTATTTTTTTTTATTTTATTATTAGTTATTATTTGTGAATGTTTTATAATTTTCGTAATTATTTTCCCAATTTTTCTGAGTCCTTTTGAAAATTTGCATAAATTATTAATGCTGAATTTTATATTTTTATATATGTTATATTTTTATGCTGTCATATTTTCTAGTAGTAGTTGAGCAGCTTTAGTTGTAACTAGATATTCACTAAACTAACTTAACCCACTTACTTAATGCTGTTATACCCACACATAGGGAGAGAGAGAGAGAGAGAGATACTCATATAAGCACAGCTTGATGCGTGCCACTTGATAGTAAGAGCAGCAGCAGCAGCAGCAATAGAAGATGATGATGAAGCTGAATAAGAAGAAGAAGAAGAAGACATAGACGAAGTTAGTGACAATGCTTATCGCATTTAATGCTGCATATCATGCACTTTGATGTTCAACCACACACTTAACATAAAAAGCAATGTCACATACACACGCGACACCCACACACGCAAAGGGAGAGAAAGAGAGAGAGATACGCACACGCCTGGGGTTGCAGTTCCAGGCCATTAGGTGCTCGCTGAGGGCATTTGGTATCTAAAATGCTTATGTTTGTCTATATGGATCTATGGCTATCGGATGCGTTTTGTCAAGATGCGTGTCAATGTTGTCAAACGGTGTCATCAGCTGTGCCATCAGACATCAGCAGCATTCAGACTGCAATTTAATTTCATTTAATGTCAAGTGTGAGGCACACTTACATTTAACTATTTGTGCTACATAATGTTATATAGATGTATATCTGCTCTCGCAGCACGATAGCATGAGTTGATCATCATGGGATATAAATATAATATATATATATGTAGTTCTGGCCGAGTTAAACAAAGTCACAGCCACAGTCGCAGTCAGAGCCAGAGCCAGAGCCACAGTTATAGTCACAAGTCAACCTTAATTAGTAAATGCATTGGCCGAGTCAAACTCAATTATATAATTGCTCACGGACATTGGAATAACAATATGCGACAGACACAGCTATAAAAGATATAAATGTAGAGGCACGTCATCGCCAATTAATTCGGGGTGTGCCACATAAAGCGCCACCTGCCGTACATTAGTAGCTATTAGTTGCCGTTTGCTGCATCATCAGCTGCTACTGTTATTGCTACTGTTACTGTTGCTGCTACTGTTGCTGCTACTTTTGCTGCTACTGTTGCTGCTACATATATTTTCTGCTCATTAAACAAATTGTTGCATGCTAAGCACATTCTTTAGTAATGATTTTTGCAACATCTAGCAGCAGCAGCAGCAGCTCAAGGTTCTTTGCCAATTGCGTATTTTGCATTTGAATATTAACTATGAAATTTAATATATTTCCCTGATATATCCTATATATATAATTGCCATTCTTCCAGAACAATAACTGCGCGCAAATATTTTTTTTATATAATTTTGCTATTAATTCTTTCTTTATAATATGAATATTATATGGCAACAAAAGTGAACAAAAAAAACTATTGTCTCCATGAAACAGTAGAGAAAATTTTATATATATAATTACGGAATAATATATATATATCTATAATCTAAGCGTATATCAATTACAATTAATAAGTATAACAAAAAAAAAAAAAAAAAAATGTAAAGTCATTGAAATGTTGTATAATTTTTTGATCTCATTTTAAGTATTGAAAAATTTAAAACTAAAATAGCAGCACGTGCTCTTATCGAAAAGTAAAGCCAATCAGTTTTTTGTTATTGCTACAATAAATAATCAGAAATATATATATATAGCACTATATATAACTTGTTCCTTAATAACATCAGCAGCAAATTGAAATCATCTAAAGCAACGTTTACTTTGCAAAGACTCTGTGCAAGACTCGCAGCAAAACTTTGTAGACTCGTAGATTTTGCTGTTATTTTGCATTTTAGTTTCTTTTGGGGGTAAAATTTATGCTGATTGTGTCGATGGCGCCATGAAAATTGCTCTAGACTGTGCCAAATAGTCACATAAAACTGGTCAGTCGTTCAGTCACAGTGTCGCACTCACTTTTGTCGTCAAATGGTCATTCCAAAGTGTTTAAATCATTTAGTGCTGATAAAACGCATTTCCATTCGCAATTCGTGCTTGTGCTTGTGTTTCACACTCGCAATTTCGCCTTGCGTAGCAGCAGCCCAAAGGCAGCCTAGGTTTTTTTTTTAATAGTTTCTTCTCCCTCATACATCCGTGCGTCTGTCTGCCTGTATGTCTGAGCTGCTGACCTCATTCGGCGGATACGCGCCACAAGTCATTGAACAGACAGAAAAAAAAATAAAGCTAAAATCGCCGATTTAAATTGTCCGAATTTGAAAGTGACACTGAAACGCATAAAATAACAAAAAAACAAATTGCAGCTCAGTTTAAAAAACAAACAAAAAGTAATAATAATAATAGAAATAATAGAAATTTGCTTTTATTATAACAAATTGCATGAGCTGCTGCACAAGCAATTGCCTTTCCCTTACACCACCAACCACTTCTCTGCCCTTCTCTCTCACTCTCTCGCATTGCTCGCCAGGAAACCCGGAAAGCAGCAAAACCTACGTATTTTTTGTCTTTTGCAGTCCAAGACGCGTTAAAAGCAAACATGCAACACAAACTGTTAACATTGAGACTAACAATAACAAATTAGACAAAGTAAACAACAAACAATTGCCCATTCATCTCTTCTTCTTCTTCTCCTTCTTCTTCCTCCTTTGTTTTTTTTTTTATGGAAATTCATACAAAGTCTCTGTGCAAATTGTGTAAACAAAAGTAAGAAATTGTCACAAAAAAAAGAGTTGATGTGTAGTATATAATTTGAAAAAAAGCATTTGTAGTTAATAGAGTAATATTGTTGAATATATTTTTAGATTTTTTTATTATATTTTGATAATATATTTTGTATATATTTTTAACATTTTATTAATTAATTTTGATTTTACATTTTAATATTACATAAAAATAAATAATTTTAGAATTTTGGAATTTATTTTCAATTTTTTTTTTGCAACTTTTTTTTTTTAAAGATTTTCACTTGGCGAATTCAAAAAATAAAAAAAAAAAAAGTAATTTTCCGCTTTTGACACTCGCTTGATATTGTTGACAAAGCTCTTCTAAGCTCAGCAGACACTCGATAACTCTGACGCATGCGATGGCTCTGATGACTCTAATGGCTGATGGCTGTTGCCTGTTGCCAGATGCCTGATGGCTCATAGCTCTCAAGTGCGCCATTGAGTTAAACTCTTTTCAACTGCCCTTTTTGACATGCAAAATGCAAAGAGAGAGAGATAGAGAGAGAGAGAGAGAGAGAGAGAGAGAGAGAGACAGCAAAAAAAAAAAGAAATATAAAGAGCTAAAAACAAAGTAAAGCTGCCTCCTCAACTTAAACTTGACACATTTGTCATTTAATCCTTTCTTTCTCTGTTTTTTCTTTTTCTTTTTCTTTAGCTGGCCTGTGAGTGAGCAGCAGTGGATATAGAACTTGAACTGAAGGAAATATAAGTGGAAGTGGATATGAAAGCATCCCCAAAAAGTGTTTTCAAACTGCGTTGTAATTAACTGGCAATTTGCATTTTAACGAAGCCGACAAAGGTTTTGCTTATATTTACTTCAAAGTCATATGAAAGTTCAATGGGGTAGCATGTGTCAAGCAATATGTAGAAGCAATTAAACAAAACTGTAGAACCTTGAAATATATTATTAAAAAAATATTAAAAAAAAAAAAGAAAGAAAATATTAAAAAAAAAAAATATATATTAAAAAAATATTAAAAAAAAAAATTTTTAAAAAAATATATATAAAAATAATATATGTTTCTACAAATTATAAAAAAAATAAATAAATAAAAAAATATTAGAAAAAAAAATTAGAAAAATTGTATAAAAAAAATTTAATGAAAATATTTATAAAAATATTAATTAAAAAATATTAACAAAAATATTAATAAAAATATTAATAAAAATATTGATAAAAATATTAATAAAAATATTTATAAAAATATTAATGAAAAATTCAAGTTTTTTCCTAACAGAAAAAGCGCAAAAAAAAATTCAGATCTTGACAGAGCCAAAATCAATTTAAAAGAAAAATAAAAAAGTCGTAAAAAAAATTTAAATTATTTCTCATAATTTTTTTTAAATTATTTTTTTTAATGTAATATTAAAAAAAAAAATTCAGAAAATTACAAAATTAAATAAAATGTATATAAAAAATATACACAAATATTTATAAATTATACATAACACTATTTTAGATAAAAAAATTCAAACATATATTTAAAACATTATCTACTACTATTATAAAATACTACAAAATACTTTTTTTTTGAAAAATGTAATGAGTATCTATCGATCGATCAGCAATATTATTTGCTTTGCTTTTTTCTTTTCTACACATAACATTTTGTTTTGTGACAATTTCTTGCTTTTGTTTACACAATTTGCACAGAGACTTTGTATGAATTTCCATAAAAAAAAAAACAAAGGAGGAAGAAGAAGGAGAAGGAGGAAGAAGAAGAAGAGATGAATGGGCAATTGTTTGTTGTTTACTTTGTCTAATTTGTTATTGTTAGTCTCAATGTTAACAGTTTGTGTTGCATGTTTGCTTTTGAACGCGTCTTGGACTGCAAAAGACAAAAAATACGTAGGTTTTGCTGCTTTCCGGGTTTCCTGGCGAGCAATACGAGAGAGTGTGAGAGAGGGGCTGGGAAGTGGTTGGTGGTGTAAGGGAAAGGCAATTGCTTGTGCAGCAGCTCATGCAATTTGTTATAATAAAAGCAAATTTCTATTATTTCTATTATTATTATTATTTTTTTTTTTTGTTTAAACTAAGCTGCAATTTGTTTTTTTGTTATTTTATGCGTTCAGTGTCACTTTCAATTTCGGACAATTTAAATCGCGTTTTTAGCTTTATTTTTTTTTTTCTGTTCAATGACTTGTGGCGCGTATCCGCCGAATGAGGAGCAGCTCAGACATACAGGCAGACAGACGCACGGATGTATGAGGGAGAAGAAACTATTAAAAAAAAAATCTAGGCTGCCTTTGGGCTGCTGCTACGCAAGGCGAAATTGCGAGTGTGAAACAAAAGCACGAATTGCGAATGGAAATGCGTTTTATCAGCACTAAATGATTTAAACACTTTGGAATGACCATTTGACGACAAAAGTGAGTGCGACAATGTGACTGAACGACTGACCAGTTTTATGTGACTATTTGGCACAGTCTAGAGCAATTTTCATGGCGCCATCGACACAATCAGCATAAATTTTACCCCCAAAAGAAACTAAAATGCAAAATAACAGCAAAATCTACGAGTCTACAAAGTTTTGCTGCGAGTCTTTGCAAAGTAAACGTTTCTTCAGATGATTTCAAGTTGCTGCTGATGTTATTAAGGAACAAGTTATATATATAGTGCTATATATATATATATTTTTTTTTTTTTGATTATTTATTGCAGCAATAACAAAAAACTGATTGGCTTTACTTTTCGATAAGAGCACGTGCTGCTATTTTAGTTTTAAATTTTTCAATACTTAAAATGAGATCAAAAAATTATACAACATTTCAATGACTTTACATTTTTTTTTTTGTTATACTTATTAATTGTAATTGATATACGCTTAGATTATAGATATATATATTATTCCATAATTATATATATAAATTTTCTCTACTGTTTCATGGAGACAATAGTTTTTTTTGTTCACTTTTGTTGCCATATAATATTCATATTATAAAGAAAGAATTAATAGTAAAATTATATAAAAAAAATATTTGCGCGCAGTTATTGTTCTGGAAGAATGGCAATTATATATAGGATATATCAGGGAAATATATTAAATTTCATAGTTAATAGTCAAATGCAAAATACGCAATTGGCAAAGAACCTTGAGCTGCTGCTGCTAGATGTTGCAAAAATCATTACTAAAGAATGTGCTTAGCATGCAACAATTTGTTTAATGAGCAGAAAATATATGTAGCAGCAACAGTAGCAGCAAACAGTAGCAGCAAAAGTAGCAGCAAAAGTAGCAGCAAACAGTAGCAGCAACAGTAACAGTAGCAATAACAGTAGCAGCTGATGATGCAGCAAACGGCAACTAATAGCTACTAATGTACGGCAGGTGGCGCTTTATGTGGCACACCCCGAATTAATTGGCGATGACGTGCCTCTACATTTATATCTTTTATAGCTGTGTCTGTCGCATATTGTTATTCCAATGTCCGTGAGCAATTATATAATTGAGTTTGACTCGGCCAATGCATTTACTAATTGAGGTTGACTTGTGACTATAACTGTGGCTCTAGCTCTGACTGCGACTGCGACTGTGGCTGTGACTTTGTTTAACTCGGCCAGAACTACATATATATATATGTTATATTTATATCCCATGATGATCAACTCATGCTATCGTGCTGCGAGAGCAGATATATATCTATATAACATTATGTAGCACAAATAGTTAAATGTAAGTCGTGTCTCTGTGTGTGCCTCACACTTGACATTAAATGAAATTAAATTGCAATCTGAATGCTGCTGATGTCTGATGGCACAGCTGATGACACCGTTTGACAACATTGACACGCATCTTGACAAAACGCATCCGATAGCCATAGATCCATATAGACAAACATAAGCATTTTAGATACTTTTGCCCTCAGCGAGCATCTAATGGCCTGGAACTGCAACCCCAGGCGTATGCGTATATCTATCTCTCTTTTTCTCTCTCTCTCTCTTTCGCTCCCTTTGCGTGTGTGGGTGTCGCGTGTGTATGTGACATTGCTTTTTATGTTAAGTGTGTGGTTGAACATCAAAGTGCATGATATGCAGCATTAAATGCGATAAGCATTGTCACTAACTTCGTCTATGTCTTCTTCTTCTTCTTCTTATTCAGCTTCATCATTATCTTCTATTGCTGCTGCTGCTCTTACTATCAAGTGGCACGCATCAAGCTGTGCTTATATGAGTATCTCTCTCTCTCTCTCTCCCCGTGTGTGGGTATAACAGCATTAAGTAAGTGGGTTAAGTTTGTTTAGTGAATATCTAGTTACAACTAAAGCTGCTCAACAACTACTAGAAAATATGACAGCATAAAAATATAACAAGGAATTATTCAGCATTAATAATTTATGCAAATTTTCAAAAGGACTCAGAAAAATGAGGAAAATAATTACGAAAATTATGAAACATTCACAAATAATAAAATAAAAAAAAAAATTAAATTAAATAAAATAAAAAAATTAAATAAAATAAAAAAAAATTAAAAATTTTATAAAATAAAAATAAAATAAAAAAAAAATAAAAAAATTAACAAAAAAATTTTTTTTAAAAATAAAATTTTAACAAAAAAAAAATTTTAAAAAAAATTTGATAAAAAATTAAAAAAAAAAACTATTAAAAAAATTTAAAAATAAATTGAACCTAAATTAAAAAAAAAATTTTTTCTAAAAAAAAAATAATAATATAATAAAATTTAAAAAAAAAAAAATTTTCAAAAATAATTTTTTAAAAATAAAAAATTTTTCGGCAGTCCGAAAATTTTATAACCTTGCAGTATTGGAAGTAAACTTTTCATGGAAAGACTTAATATTCAGTCGATTTTTTCCATGACAGCAAAGACCAAATTTTCAGCTAATAGTTCCCTCTGTTCCTAACGTTTCCTATCATTCCTTTCGAAAAATAAATTTTATAATTTATTTCACATTTTTTTTTTAGTAATTTTTAAAATGAAATTTCAATAAATTATAAATTGATTATTTTATGCATCACAAATATATATTTATCTGCTTAATTAATGCTCTGAATATATTTTCAACATTTTATTAAAATTATTTATTAGCATTTTTTAATGCTAATTATAATTTATTTACATAATTCTTTATGCAAAATTTTGAATTGTTTTGTTTACGCCAAAAAAAAAACACAAAAAAAGAAATTGCGTTACAAATAAATATAGAATTAATCATACTCATGACTAGAACTTGTAGTACAAGCAACCAAAATAATGCATGACATCTGATTTCCTATTGAAGTATTACAGTACGTGTTATTTATAGCTATATATATGTACGGCTGACTATGACTGACTATATCATTCAATTTGGAGCATTAACCTTGCA
Organism: Zaprionus obscuricornis; assembly: GCA_037044475.1. Taxonomy (NCBI): domain Eukaryota; kingdom Metazoa; phylum Arthropoda; class Insecta; order Diptera; family Drosophilidae; genus Zaprionus; species Zaprionus obscuricornis. The sequence continues at coordinate 102,548 of JBAMBR010003987.1, forward strand.
GCCCAATTTCAATTTTAATTTTGAAATTCCAAATATCACATTCTATTCTATTCCTTATAGTGAGAGATATATAACATATAACATTGAGCAACGACTTTCTCGAGTATATCCCATTTCGTAAGCTGCACTCATTGAGTCGTAAATTTTAATGTCTGTCCATCAAAATTGTTGAAAAGTCGTGCACATACTAAACGTAAAAGAAACAGAGCAACAACAATAACAACAAGAACAAGAGAGAAAACAAAAAAAAATGTCCGTAAATTTGAATAAAAAATAAATGCAAATTGTTGACACATGAAAATTAATCACTGGCCAGAACGCAACACAGCTGCTGCTGTCGACACAATTTGGAGGTTTCATTCGTTATGGACATTTCGAAAGTACCGCATATACATATATATAACATTGCCGCATACCATATACTGCATACCACATGCCGCAGCATGTCGCAAATATCCCATTCACCATTGGCAATCCCCAAACCCTCAATTCGCAATTCTCAAACCTTACTCAGAACTCTTTGCTCTCTCGCTCGTTTTTTGTCTCGTCGCTGCTCTGTGGCTATTTATTTAGGCAATTGGATTTATGTATGTTCACACAAACAAACAAATTGCTATAAATAAGAGCAATAAATGTTGCAAACAACAACAGAATATACAAAAATTTACTCTAAAAAAATAAAAAAAAAATACGAAAATAAATAATAATAAAATATAAAAGTAACAAAAAAAAAAAAAAAACTGCAACTAAAAGCGTGAAAAGTGTTGGCGACAAATAAACAAACAAAACAAAATGAAACGAAACCAACAGACAGACAGGCAGGCAGAAAGACAGTTAGTTGAAGTGAGAAAGAAAGAGTGAGAGGGATAGAGATGAAGAAGAGACACAACACTCATAAAATCGCAGACAAGGTAAATAAAAGCGTACAAACCCCCAACGACCCCATCATCATCATCATCATCACCGTCGTCATCATCTCCAACAACAGCCACAACAAGCTAAACAACAACAACATCAAATTCTGTCTGATCTCAGCGCTTGGATAAGCCGCTGAACTGCTGCGGGTCTCGTCCCCCAAAGCTACCGCGCTATCTCTGCTGCTCTGCCTATAGTCTCTGCTGCTTTGCCTTTCGTCTCTGCTGCTCTGCCTATAGTCTCTGCTGCTCTGACTTTCGTCTCTGCTGCTCTAACTTTCGTCTCTGCTGCTCTAACTTTCGTCTCTGCTGCTGTCTTTCCTCTTTGCTGCTGTCTTTCTACTCTGCTGCTTCTGCCTGTCCCTCTATTTCTCGCACTCTCTCTCTCTCTTTCTCTCTTTGCCTGTTTCGCTGTCTCCGTTAGCGACGCCGTTTTGACAAGCACATGAAGTCGCTTGTAGTTCAAGGTGCGCCTGTGAATTGTTAAGCGGCTGTTATACGGGTACAGTGCAGCTTGACTAAGTGCACTACTTGACTTGAGTACTTAACAAATATAAAAGTGGAATTTTTATGAATAGAAATTAAAACTAAAGCTCAAACATTGCTGCATTTGTTAACTTATGAATAAAGCTTTGAATAAATAAATAAAAATAAATAGAAATAAATAAAAATAAATATAAATAAATATAAATAAATATAAATAAATATAAATAAATATAAATATTGATCAAAATTACTAAAAAAAAAAAACTTAAAGCAATATCTGAAGCTTATTATTTATTATAAGTTGCTTAGACTAAATATAAATATATCTTGAGCTTAGCCTAGCCAAGTGCTACTGTAGCTGCTTCATTTCTTTTATTGGACAATCACAAGTAGAAGTCACTTTGTAAATGTGCATAGTAAATTGACAATGATTGCCCACAATTTGCTGAGCACAAAACGAGACATAACTGCAATAGTAGCAGTAGATGCAGATGCAGATTCAAATACTGATGTAGACGCTGATGTAGATGCAGATACAGATATAGATGTCGAGGCTGAGACTAAGACTGCGACAGAAGCTGAGAGTGAGACTGCGACTGAGACTGAGGCTGAGACAGTTGCTCTTGCGGATGCAGATACAACTACAGCTAATACTTGGCGACAGACCGACTGACTGTCATTGTATGTGTGTGTGTGTGTGTGTGTGTGCTGTGTTTGTCTGTCTCATAATTTATGCTACTTAAGTTGTCACACGGTCAAACAAAACACAAAATTTACTGAGAGGGCCGCAAATAATCGCGAGAAATGCCAAAGAATCAGATGCAAAACATAAACAACAACAACAAAATCGAGTTGACGAGTCTTTCAAGTTCTTTGCCATGTCAACTATTTTATATAAGCAAAACTCAATGATTATTCAATTATGATTGATGCTAATGAAGTTGTTTTAAACCGCAAATGATGCCAAGCAATCCAATAACAAAAACAACAACAACAACTATAATATAGCTAGCAAAGATTTGAAACAACCAAATCCAAAAATGGCACCGCATTTAAGCTGATTGATTGAAGCTGCATAAAAGGTGCGATTGAAGTTGACAATTGATTGAGTTGTTTATACAGCATTACGTTAAAGGTGTTGGCTATGTAATAGAAAAAAAAACTAAACCTTATATAGTACCACAAGCATAACTATCTAAGGCATTGAAAAAACAATGAAAGTTTTCATTGCATCAATCATATGTCAATCAATCAATGAAAAACTTGTACAAATACTATTAAAATTCACTTGTAGTATATTGAAAAAAAAATCCTTATAAATAAATAATAATTAATTTTTTTTTTTTACTTACCACTCGATTGTACAAGTTTACAAATGCAATAAATCTGCAAAAGAAAAACAAGAAAAAATTTTTTATTAATTATCTAAAAAAATAAATAAATAAAAAACTTGAAAAAAATTTATCAAATACATAAAAATGCAATTAAAAACATTTTTTGCTTTCCTAAAGAGAAATAACTCAGCATTAGCTATGTCTGTGTGTGTGTGTGTGTGTCTGTGTATTTTTGTGCAGTCAAACTTTAATGTCGGGCAGCCGGGGCCAAAGCTACATTGTAATCTATCAGTATGAGCCGACATTATCGGTGTAAATCTCACGAACTTGATGCTAGATAATATTATATGAGCAGAGATGAGAAGTAGAAGTAGAGTAAAGAGAGGAAAGTTGAGGGAGGCAAAAGTAAAAAAAAAAAAAAAAGAGTGTTATGAGAGAAAAATTGTAGAAGGAGGTATGAGAGTTTATGGTTTTACCGTTAGGCACGACTTTAGCCAGACTAATTGCAATGCCTACCGAACGCTATCGTTTTTGGCTTCAACTCTAAATCTAACGCTGACGCTGACGCTGACTCTCTAGCTGTGGCTCTGACTGTGGCTGTGGCTTTAGCTTTGACTGTGGCTTTGGCCTCTGTCTGTGTGGCATATGTGTTGCGCTGCTATGCGCTGCCATGGTGCTGTGCGCGCTGCTATTTTATGCTTGCCCAAGTTGGAATAAAAATGAAACTCGTTTCAAGCTTCCACAACGAGCGGTAGTCGCTGGCCAGGTAACGATTGCACGTGGCCAAAAAAAAATAAACCAAAAACAAAAAAAAAAACCAAATAGTCGAGTCCATTAAAAGCAAAAAGAAACAAAAGCTAAAGTTAGAACAAACGAAGCCGCCAGAAGAAGGAAATTGGAGCTAAACTGATGAAAAGCGGCAGTTGGAGATTTGGAGAAAGGTTCGCGCAAAAACTTTGCTTGTTAACTTGATGCCCCGGATATGAGTAGATGTTACATAAAGTATTCTTACTCTATGCTCTATGTCTCTATGACTACCTCATACTCATATATTCGTAGTCATATTCATTCTACTATTCACAAAGTAATCATCTTAAGCTTACATCAACAACAACATCAACATACAGAACGTTAGGACTTATAATTATAATTGAAAAGCGAGCAAAATCAATTGGAATTGCAATGGGAAGCTTCCAATTACAGATTGACAAATTGTCATTGTAGCGCGTGTGCCATAATCTTCTTCAATATGACAATATGAACAATATGACAATATAAGCAATATTCAATTAAACGATTTCAAGGGCTGCGCGACCTAAATAATTTTTTTTATTTACTTTGCACAGGCGGCTGAAACCAAATGCTATTGGAATTGTAATAAAATAACGCAAGCTTGTAAATAGAATTTCAATATGCTCAATGTGCAATTATCATTAGGAAATGGCAATTGCAGAAAGCTAAAAAAAAAAAAACAATATTTTGCTATACATTTCATAGGTTACCCTGTAAAATTATAATAAAATTGCAGCAATTTATTATATTTATTTATTTATATTTTTTTTAATTGTTTAAATTATTATTATTTATTTTTTTTTAATTATTTAAATTATTATCATTTTTTAAATATTTATTTAATTTATTTTTATATATATTTTATTTAATTTATTTTTTATATATTTTATTTTATTTATTTTTTATATATTTTGTTTTATTTATTTTTTTTATATTTTATTAAATTAATTTTTTTATATTTTTTTTATATATATTATTTTATTTAATTTTCTTATCATATTTTTTAGTGATAATAAATAATAAATATTACAATTTTAGTATTCTTTATTTATTTATTATTGATTTTATTTATAAAATTTATTTTTATTTTATTTCATATTTATTTTTATTTATTTAAAGAGTTGTATATATATTTTATATTATTTATTTATTATATTTATATCAAATAAAAATTATTGTTAAACATTTTCTTATATTTCTTTCTTTCAAAAATCGTTTAAACATTTGTATGTAAAGTCTTGATCATTAAATTTGAAAAACTAGCCGCGCATCTGTTGTTAGCTCATCAAATGAAATGTTCTAAAAAGTTGCATAACAATTAGTAAAGTTTGTTGATTGTTTCTTGTTTATTTTTGAAGGCTATAAATAATATTTGTTTTCAGCTTGAATAATTTTCTTCTAAATTTTGTTTTTATAGATCATTTCAACAAGTTGTTAATATAAACTGACTTTTGATTTTATACATTTGTATACACTATAAAATTCAAAACACATGTGTGTGTGTGTGTTTAAGTGTTGTTTGTGTCTACATTGAGACTTTAAAGCAACGCCCCATCATAATAAATTGTTGTTAGTGACTCTTATTAACGACTTTGAGTCATAAAATGGCATAAAACATATTTACTAATTAATTATGAACAAGCCAAAAGTCTCTTTTATTTCTCTTTTTTTTGTTGTTGTTCCTTCCTTTATTATTTTTTTTTTTTTATAGCATATGTTAACATAAAAATGTTTATAGCATTGCAGCAGGTGAAAAGCAAGCAAGGCCGTTAACCGTTATACTGTTAGCCAGGGTCACAAAAAAAAAGTTTTTGTTGCCTAAATGTAAAGAAAATGGCAAACATTTTTGACGACTCGTGTTTGTCATTTAGGGTGTGAAAAATGTTCATAATTTCTAATGTTTGAGCTACATTTGATTGAGCCACAAAAATTGACAAAAAAGCCTGACAATATCTTCCTTTCTCTCTCTCTCACTGTGTGCTTAATATTATATTTGTCTAATTGGACTGCGCCCAAAAAACAAGAAGAAGAAGAAAAAGTAGAGGAAGAACTGACATATATATAAATATTAAATATACAAATCTTGATAAAGAAGTAAAAAAAAAAAAAGAACCTTGTGGTGTCCTCTAGTTAAATTATTGCAATTTTGCAACCTACTTAATATTAACTACTAACTTTTATATGGCATGTTGTGCTACATATACAAACATATATAAGAGTTAAGTCTTCCAAGTATTTCTTAATTACTCATGCGCCTCTCTCTCTCACTCTCTCTCTCTCTACTTCAGATACTCCCACATTTAATAAGTATTTGCTGCAAAAATGTATCTGTGAATATTGTCTGTGCGCTTTGATTGCTTGGCGTCATACTTTTTGCTTGCACTGTGCCAACGGAAGTTCATTATTAGGTTGCTCCGTTGCCCCATTGCTAGTGCTTATTGTTGTTGTTGTCGTCAACACACACACACACACAGACAGAGCAAACAAACGGCATTTTAATTGAGCTGACAACACACTGTGTATATGTGTGTGTGTGTGTATCTCTTGCCTGGTATTTATGCCAACTGACCAAGAAGCAGCACATAGCACACAGCGCACTTGTCTTTGCCAAATGAAATATCCAAAACATGAGCTCACAATGAAATAGATATAGAACTCAGATATACATATATATACATATATATATATATATGAGTGTCTACTGTATATAGCATT
>JBAMBR010003989.1:0-10192 GCA_037044475.1 Zaprionus obscuricornis
GTTGAGGATTTGTTAGCAGTACTAGTAGGCAGCAGTGGTTTGACAACAAGTATTATGCCTGTAGCTGAACGTGGCAGAAGGTTTCTGTACTCTATGCTGGTGAATGTCGTGCCGAAGTCTTTGAAAGTAATGAAAGACTTTCAATGGGCAAAGATTGCCGTCAATCTGCCTGTGGTGCACATCAAAATTGTACAGAGGATGGCAAATGTATTTGCAAATCTGGTTATGTTGCCGAAGATGCCGAGGAGACAAATGCCAAACTTTCCTGTCGTCGTACATTAATCGAAACATTATTAAGCATCGATCAGGCAGCTGATGATGAGGATGAATTAAATTTTTGGACTATACCAATTATTGGCGTTGCAGACTTGCCAAATGAAAGTCAACCCAAGAGAGATTACAATGTGAATATACAACAAAATCGCATGATGTCGATGAATGGGTGCCATAAATAAATGTCGCAAGTTGTATGTGTAGTGTATGGGCTGTGTTAGATTGATTAACTTTGCTCGTTAGTCCATAAGATAAGTTCAATATATGATAAATAAATAAATATCTAGAATAAAAAAAACATTATATTCTTTATTTCATTGGTAGATTTTGTGAAAATACTGTGAAAATAATAGAAATGTCTGAGCGTAGAAGAACAAGTAGGGAAGGCTACAGTCGGGTGCACCCGACAGTAAAATACCCTGCACCCTTAAATAAAATGTAACTGTTCTTATGTTATGTAGCGAAAAAAAATTCGGATCTTTTGTTAAATCATTGCATGTAGAATAATGAAATTGCTTCTGACTTAACTTTTAAATTCTTAGTAAAAGATTTACGTAAAATGATAGATTTCACTCACAGTTACTTCTTGTTTATATTATAATATTATGATACAAAAAACTAAAAATACAACTAAAAAAAAAACAAAATACAATAAAATCTGAAATCAAGTAATCGAACCGATCGTACACTTTGAATAGGCTTAACTTTATCACCCATTGAAAATGTGTAAAAAAGGGTATATTAAGCTTAGTGCAAATATGCGTAACGTGCAGAAGGAGGCGTGGCAGACCCCATAAAGTATATATATTCTGACTCAGGATCAATAGCCGAGTCGATTTGGCCATGTCCGTCTGTCCGTCTGTCTGTTTGAACGCAAAGAACTTCTAAACTATAAGAGCTATGTTCTAGGTTCCCATATAGCGTAATTCGATCGAGTTTATTTCAAACTTTGGATGCCACGCCCCGTTCGCCCACAATACGCCAAAAACATTTTGACGCTCATATCTCATATCTCAGCTCCTATAAACACTAGAGACTTGTAATTTGGAAGAAAATAAAATTAAAGTCAAAAATTCTGTGGGAAAATACCAAGCCAATAACTAATATCTTTCAGTATAGTCTTCATAAAAACCCAATAACAAAATGCATAAGAATTATTATAGATATTCTCTTATTGAGAATGAATAAGGAGAAAAGAGTGCAAAGCTAGGGCACGCAACGAGCAGATTAGTGCGTGTGAAAGAGTCAAAGTCAATGTCAATTTAGACACAGTGGTTTACAATTTATTTAACCAGCACCTTTAAAAATTTTTTAGCATATATTAAATTGAAATTAAAAGAGAAATGAAAAATATGTAAATGCAATTTGTAAGTCTTATGTTTTTTTAAATTATTTATATTTTAAAAATTTCATTGTCAAAATACTTTCTTGTCACAGTGTACTTTGCTGCTTAGCGAAAAATCTGTTGCAACGGTAGTTTCTTTTTCTATGCTTTAGTCATTGTTTTCGCTGTATATTATATTATTTGTATACACATACATACATATGTATGTATGTACACATGTGTAAATCATTACCATTCTTAACAATGAATGAGTTTGTCTTATGTATGTACATATGTATGTACATACTATGCATACAACTTTAATCGATCGCTAGGCGAATGCAAGCGAGCACGAAGCGCGATCATTATTTCGTACATTACATTACATATGTATGTACATATATATTACATATGTATAAGGGTTGGGAGAATGCTGCAGCATGCAGATCAGAAAGTATCTGTACTCGCACGCACACGTGCACGCAAGGAACGGGACAGCAAATGTGAACGGAATAGTGTTTATGTTTGTATGTACTTGTATGTTTGTGTCTAGGTTCTTGACATATTTTAAGAGCAGATCACTTATCAATAAACGTACATATCCATATACATACATGTACATATACAAGTTATCCAACCTGTGAAACCAGGCCACTTATGGCTTTCATAAATAATAATTTTAATCTCTGCATTAACCCTTGTCACCAGGCCACTTATGGCTTTTATGAACAATAATTTCAATCTCTGCATTAACCCGCCACTTATGGCTTTTATGAACAATAATTTCAATCTTTACATTTGCCTTTATCTTTGCCTTTGGTTTTGAGATCCGATCTTGGTTCTCCAGCTAAGTTAAACAAATCAAAATTAAAGTAAACATCAGCTTTCGTTCGAAACCGAATTGTTCTTCAAATTCATAATTGAATTTCACAATAAGATGCGACAGTTTCGTCTTATGCTTTTATTCTAAACATAAATTGAAGTTCAAAAGTTAAAAAAGAAAAGCTCCTGGCCGAGGTTCGTTGGATTTGATTCAAGATTTGAGAAGTCAGTGCTATTCTGATCGAGACCGCGATCGGATATGAAACATTAGAAAATAACAAAAGTGTCTTGTAATAATTGTGTTAATAATATTATCGAAAAAGGTTTATCATCTTAAAATAATTAAAAATAAAATTTATATATTTTTTTTATTAAAAATTTCCGAAAGAAAATTAATTAAATTAATTAATATATATATATATATTTGTATATATTCTTTTGTTTTAGTCACAACAAAAATAAAACAAAAAATAAAAACGAAAAAAACAAAAAAAATCAGAGAAATCAAAAAGCACAAAATAAATATTTCTCAATTTCACTTAATTTCAATGCAAACTTTATTTAAATATATATTTAATTTTTTTTTTTATTTATTTTTTATTATATTTTATATTATATATATCTGTGTGTGTGTGTGTTTTTTATGCTATATTTTTTTTAATGCTTATAATATATATTTTTTTTTGTAGTCATTTGAGGACAAACTTAAAATTTAACTAAAAAAAAACTAAATAAATCTTAAAGATAAAGTTAAGCCTATTCAAAGTGTACGATCGGTTCGATTACTTGATTTCAGATTTTATTGTATTTTGTTTTTTTTTTAGTTGTATTTTTAGTCTTTTTTGTCATACTAGTATTTTAATATTATAATATAAACAAGAAGTAACTGTGAGTGAAATCTATCATTTTACACAAATCTTTTACTAAGAATTTAAAAGTTAAGTCAGAAGCAATTTCATTATTCTACATGCAATGATTTAACAAAAGATCCGAATTTTTTTTCGCTACATAACATAAGAACAGTTACATTTTATTCAAGGGTGCAGGGTATTTTATTGTCGGGTGCACCCGACTGTAGCCTTCCCTACTTGTTCTTCTACGCTCAGACATTTTTCTATTATTTTCACAGTATTTTCACAAAATCTACCAATGAAATAAAGAATATAATGTTTTTTTGTATTCTAGATATTTATTTATTTATCATATATTGAACTTATCTTATGGACTAACGAGCAAAGTTAATCAATCTAACACAGCCCATACACTACACATACAACTTGCGACATTTATTTATGGCACCCATTCATCGACATCATGCGATTTTGTTGTATATTCACATTGTAATACTGGCTCTTTGGGTTGACCATCTATTTCATCTTTGGCAAGTCCACGACGACGAATACCGCTAACAAGACCAGCAATGAATAGTACAAATAATGCACCAGATGCAACGCCAATAATTGGTATAGTCCAAAAATTTAATTCATCCTCATCATCAGCTGCCTGATCGATGCTTAATAATGTTTCGATTAATGTACGACGACAGGAAAGTTTGGCATTTGTCTCCTCGGCATCTTCGGCAACATAACCAGATTTGCAAATACATTTGCCATCCTCTGTACAATTTTGATGTGCACCACAGGCAGATTGACGGCAATCTTTGCCCATTGAAAGTCTTTCATTACTTTCAAAGACTTCGGCACGACATTCACCAGCATAGAGTACAAAACCTTCTGCACATTCAGCTACAGGCATAATATTTGTTGTCAAACCACTGCTGCTACTAGTACTGCTAACAAAATCCTCAACATTGGTAACATCATCCTCCAAACGTTGTTCGACACAACTATGACTATCTGTATCCCACATATAGCCACGATTGCAAACACAATGTTCAACTGCCGTACATTGTCCATTGGCACAGCCATCACCCAGCTGGCAGGTAGGAGCACAAGAAGCACTAACACCATCACCAGTCGGTTCCAATGCCTTGTAGCCATCTTTGCAAGCGCATGTATTTGGTGCCACACACTGTGAGCCACTGGGACAGTTGCGCTCACAGATTGGCTCACAGAAATGACTGCGATCTCGATGCGCCTGAGCTGAAATATAACCCTGTATACATTGGCAACGTTGTGGTGCTATACAGCTGGCATGTGCAGGGCAGCCACCATCACAGATTGGTTCACAGAGACCAGATTCTATTTGCATATAGCCAGCACAACATTCGGAGATTTGTTTATAACTAATTTGTACTTCTTCGCTATTATAAGTTTCTGTTAATTTTTCAGATTTCTTCCAAAATTTCCATTTTGATGGATTTTTAACAATTGTACGTTGCTTGGTTACGGGTACAATTTTACTAATGCTAACATTACGTTCACAATAGTGTTCTCTCAGTGTTAAAGCCGTGTCGAAGAGAGAGAGCCAAAAAATGCAAAGCGTAAGAGCAACTCGGACTTGCTGCATTTTATTTTTATGTTTTATTTTTATGTTTTATTTATTTTTTTTTTTTTCAGTCAACCGATCTGTTTGAGGTTCACACAACAACTAAAACTGTGCGTTCAATCGATGTGCGCTCGTGAGCTGTTTGTCCAATGTCTGTCCCTTGAATATCGACAACGACAACAGAGAGAACAATAACAGCAACAACAACAACAACATCCGCAACTAGATAAGTTCACAATCGACCCTTGCGCTTTATTTGGTCTCGAAATGAAATCTCTTAACGCGACAACACTGATAACCAAGGGTTGCTCTAGACACGGTCACAACGCCTGAGAGATGGAACAGCAGAGAGGCAATAACAACAGCAGGGGGTAGGTTAAAAAGACACAGAGAGAGAGAGAGAGAGGCAGAAAATAAATGTGTATATAGATATCGTAAATTACACTACACAACATGAAAAATTTTTCAAGGCAGAGCAAGCGAAGTATAAGTCTTAAAGAAAATTTTGATTCATAGAACAATAAAAACAAAAATATAATTAAAATTAAAATAGAATTAAAATATAAAAAAAAAAATTGAAATTTATATAAAAAAAAACAAAAACATAACTGCTAAAAATCAAATCATTTTAATTTTAAAATATATAAAAAAAATAAATTTCTAAAATTTAAATTAATAATAATAATGAAAACACAAACAAAATAAAAATAATATTAAAATATTAAAAAAAATTAAATTTATGTAGTAGCAAAAAATCAGTTAAATTTAATTTAAAAAAAAAAATATATATAAAATTTAGAAATGTAGATTCAGAAAAATAATACAAATAAAAATTAAAATAATCTTGAAATATTAAAAAAAAATATTAAATTAAAAATTAAAATTTGTATAAAAGGAGAAAAAATGATAAATACATTTAATTTGAAAATATTAAAAAAAAATATATAAAAATAAAAATAAAATAAAAAAAAAAACAATTAAATTAAGTTAAAAAAATAATTTTATAATTTATACAAATATTTTCATTAGTCAATTTTTTAAATAGTTCTACGATAATATTCTGTACAATAAAAAAAAATCCGAAATTTATCGAAATACATTTAATTATTTTTTTTATTTTACAATTTATTAATAATTAATAAAAAAAAAAATTTTTCCAAATTATTATTATTATATTTTCAAAAACAAAAAACTTGCTTAACAGTGCAAGCAGTATAAGCAGCGTAACGCGTCGCGACGCTCTACAGAGGTCAGTCAGCTGATGCTGTGACTGCTGCTGCCGCTGCCACTGCCGCTGCTGCATTCACAGACAGTGAATACTGCTGGTTGAGTTGCTGGTGGTCATTGAATGAAATCTTGCTGTGTCTGCGTGTATGTCTTTACAGTTTATCGTTAATGCCCGCTTAATAAGTCGCTTAAGTTGATACTGCATGCACTTGCCCGCATACTGAACTACTGATAAGCGCAACAGTTCAAATTGCTCTTTAACGCTACGCTACGCTAAGTAAAAGATACATTTGTTTTTATATATATTTTCGCTGTTCAATGCTGATGAATCGCTTTATGAATCACAGTGCGGCGTCAAAGCGGAACTTAATTAATATTATTTTGTGCTGTTAATTTTATTTATATTTTTTCATGTCACTTGTCGGATAAATAACAAAAGAATAAAGAAACAGCGGCAGCAATAGCAACTGCATAAATGAGTAATTTATACATATGTACATATACATATATAATTTCACGTGCTTCCAAAGGTTGATCGCGCGCAGAAACAGGTTTGAAAAGTCATCGAAAATAGCTGAAGAATTTTCATAAGAAAGAAGAATTTCATTTACCTGTTAGCATTGAGCATTACCTGTTTTAGGCATTGATATGGAGGTCAAGCGAAAGATAGTCGGACAGGTAAGAAAATGTTTATAGCGAGCATGGGAAACTATGTAATAAACAGCTGTGACAAAGTTCGATAAGAATTAAGTTGAAAGAAAAGTAAACTAAGCTTGAAAGAAAAATTATGAATGAAATAATAAAAGATAATCAATAATATGCGGAATATGAATATATATAAATATATATTAATATAAGTTGTAGAAGAAAAACAAGCAACGTCTGACTGCATAATAATTAGCATACATATGCTGAACATGAAGATATATATATATATATATATATATAGATTATCATATCTCAAAGACTATTAAAAAAAAAAAAAAAAGAACCTAAAGTCAATAGCGCTGACGTCACACGCATAATATGCTCACAATATTTTTTCATTTGTTGTTTTTATCTTTTTTTTTTTTTTGTTTTTTGTATGTCAGATCTTTGAGCAGAGTTTTCTTTTGCCCTTTTCTGCAATCCACCCACACACACACACAGAGACGAAGAGACAGAGAGACAGACAGAGAGAAATGTCAATGCAGAAACAGGCATCACAGGGCACGTATCCTGCGTTCAGTCTTACAATCTGCCTGTCGCTCTCCTGTGAGCCAACAAAATGAACATATGAACGGATGACTGACAGCTGACATAGAAACAAAAGTCTGTATGTAACTTTCTCTCTCTCTCGCTCTCTCTCTCTTTCTATGTATGTGTGTGTGTGTGTTTTTTTTTTGTGACACAGTCACATTCTAATCTAAAATAATTGAATTGAAGTCAGATTGCAACTGATGCCTTTGCGCTATATAACTCGAACAGCTACAGATACACAGTTACAGTTACAGTTAAAGATACAGACACATATATAGAAAAGCAAAGTTCCAGCTAACAGATACAGATACAGCACATTGACTTTGTGAGTGCGTGTGAAAAGTGTAACTGTTAGATACATATTCAACTGTTGGGGGTGGGGGGGGGCGTATCGGAGCGTATGATGATGGAGGTAGAGAAGCGTATAGCATACGTTTTGCTTGGGGCATGTGCCACCAACAGTTGTCGCCACAGTCAGAGAGGATTGTTTTTCCCGCAGTTTTGGCCCGCATATAACACATATACAGCAGCCTTTGCCTTTGCCTTTGCCTTTGCCTTTGCCATTGTATCTGTATCTGTATCTATATATCTAAGGCTGCTCGCATTGTGTGTATCTATAACTACAAAACTAACAGTACATATACATATATATATATATATATATATATATATATATATATTTGTATCTGTAGCTTATGCTCCAGTTAGCACAAACACACACACGCACCGAGAGAGGCACATACACACATATGCGACGCGCCGCCTTTGATAATTAATGGTTGGAGCTGTTTCTAACTGAATTTTGGTTTTGTCATTGTCGGCCACAGCAAGAACAACATGGCACAAAGCATGTGGCAGCAAGCAATCCTGACCGACGCCACAGGACAACCCTGCTTTGCCAGCCTTCCGGGTTTTTCGCCAAGCCAGTCAGCCATCCCATCTTTAAATGTTGACCGAGATTTTGCACGTTCGAAAACTGCAATTAGGCTTGAAACTTTCGTTAGCTAGTCCAAGTTCACTTTGGTTGAGTTATTGCCATGAGGCTTTGGTTCTGCGATTCGCGGATACGTAGCGACCCGCTAATTGCCAGCCATAAATTTGCATTATCTCACGTCGAGAGCAAAAGGTAGTACATCCTTTACAATCTTCTTACTTCTTACTTCTACTTCTATCTCTCTATCTATCTCTTTCACACTCTCTCTCCCCTCACATTCTCACTCTTGCTCTCGACATTGTTCTTTGCTTAACTGTTAAATTATCCAAGTTGCTAGCTACGAAAACTTTTACCAACCCCATGTGACATCTGCTGCTCAATGCACAGACACGTAACAGGCCTAGTCTAAGGGATTTTGGGTTGAACGAAAAACAGAGTGTTCGGGGGCAGAAAATATGTTAGTGTGTGTGTGTGAGTGATAGAGAGAGAAAGAGTGAGTGTGGGGAGTAGAAAACTAGAACGGGGGGGATTGTGAAACAGACAGTTTAACTACCAAAGTGTTGAGGTGTCTCAGGTTCTTAGCCAAGTTTTTGGAGAACATTGTAAGTAGTTCCCAAATGATTAGGCAATCATTTAAATTATGAATTAGAACTAGAAATCCCAATTGAGCAGTAAAAACTCAAGCATAAGTCAAGATTGCATATTATATATGTATTATATATAAATACTGTATATACCCCAGATATATAAGTAATTAATAAAAATGTCATATAAATTTAAAATCAAATAATTCTTATATTTTTTTATATTAAAAATCAATAAAATTTATCGGAAATAAATAAAAATTAAATAATTTATAAAGAAAAATTAAAACTAAATATAAAAAATATTTAAAATTAATAAAAAAAACAAAACAAATGCAAAATAAATGCAAAAAAAATTATACAAAATTTTAATGAAAAAAAAAAATAATAATAATTTTAATACAAATAAAAAAAATAAAAAACAATTATGAAAACTGAAATATGCAAATTCTAAATAAATATTGTAAATATTAAATTTTGTATATTAAAAAAAATTAAAATAAAATAAAAATTAATTATTCTATTAAAAATTTTAATAAAAACAAGTAAGAAAGTTGTAGTCGAGTGTGCTCGACTATATAATACTCGGTGCCCAAAGTTATATTATATATTTATTTTGCTCGTGCTGCGCACTCGCCAATTTTAAGTTAATATAAAAAAAAAATTTTAAAAAAAAATTTAAAAAAAAAAATCGTCTCGGGAATCGAACCGCGGACCTCATGCACGCGAGTTCAACCCTACAACCACTGAGCCACACGCTTCACAAGTGCAGCCGGCCATGCGGCCATGTTTTTTTTTTTTTTTTTTTTTTTTTTTTTTTTTTTTTTTTTTTTTTTTTTTTTTTTTTTTTTTTTTTTTTTTTTTTTTTTTTTTTTTTTTTTTTTTTTTTTTTTTTTTTTTTTTTTTTTTTTTTTTTTTTTTTTTTTTTTTTTTTTTTTTTTTTTTTTTTTTTTTTTTTTTTTTTTTTTTTTTTTTTTTTTTTTTTTTTTTTTTTTTTTTTTTTTTTTTTTTTTTTTTTTTTTTTTTTTTTTTTTTTTTTTTTTTTTTTTTTTTTTTTTTTTTTTTTTTTTTTTTTTTTTTTTTTTTTTTTTTTTTTTTTTTTTTTTTTTTTTTTTTTTTTTTTTTTTTTTTTTTTTTTTTTTTTTTTTTTTTTTTTTTTTTTTTTTTTTTTTTTTTTTTTTTTTTTTTTTTTTTTTTTTTTTTTTTTTTTTTTTTTTTTTTTTTTTTTTTTTTTTTTTTTTTTTTTTTTTTTTTTTTTTTTTTTTTTTTTTTTTTTTTTTTTTTTTTTTTTTTTTTTTTTTTTTTTTTTTTTTTTTTTTTTTTTTTTTTTTTTTTTTTTTT